>CAUYRH010071336.1:0-10688 GCA_963574655.1 Perodicticus potto | reverse complement strand
GAGGAGGAGAAGAGAAGTGAAGAGAGAGCAAAATGTTTCTCTTTGACTTACTTTCTGTGCATGGTTGATCACTACCTTGGAAGTGTTAGTGTTTCTCTGTAGTAAAATGGCACACTCCGTGTGGATGAGAATATTTGATTGTAGAACTTCAATGAATGAACTTCATTCATTATACTAGCCATGTGACTAGCAGGTTTTTATTTTTACTTTTGGTAAATGTTCCATATACAACTCTTTGTACACTGTTCATGATAGATGAACCCCCCAAACAGACTTATGTGAATCTGAAGCATATAGATTTGCTCTTTTAATTGACTTATAAAAGTTACTTGCTTGAAAATTACCTACTGAACATATATCTATCACTTCCCTGAACAGAGGGCTTATTACACGCCAAACTGTAAGATGAAAGCTTTACATGCATGATACTATTTTTTCGCAGTTTACAGATGAGGAAAGCAAGGTGTAAGGTACAAAATGTGTTGAAAATACAGAGGGATAAATATCTTTTAAATAGTCCTTTTCTGAAAAACTCCTTTGACTTTTAAAATATGATAAACTAAATTGTTGTTGAAGATTCAGGTTCATTCACTACAGCAGTTTCATCATTGTGACCTTTTAATAATCGTACATGAGATAAATGATGGGCAAAGAGACTTCCTTTAGGTCACTCAGGCCTCTGTCCAATTCTAGTATCAAAAAGAAGCCATGTGACTTTGGCAAAGTTGTCTTGTTTCTATGTTTCCACTATTGGAAAAACTAAAAGTAATTTACATAAAATGCGTAGCATGGTGTCTGCCAAAGTGTTAGTGTTCAGTAAAAGTTTTCTGGCATAATTTTTGCTACTAATATTGTTATTTAGCCATAAACACAAGGCACTGAAGAAAATTAAACAATGTCTGTATTGACACATGTATTACAGCATTCCTAGATATTTATCACCTAAAATATATGTTTCATAAACTTTCCTTAGCATTTGCTGCTTCCTACTAAGAAGGGGTGGAAACTATAATAACAACTACAAAGTCTATTTATTTAGACCTTTAATTAGTTGGCTTCTGGTAAAGAGCAGTTTGAAGAGAACAACCAGTTTTAAAGGAGTCGTGAACATTTGATATGCAGAAGATCCTTGCTGACTAATCAGGTGGGCATACAGATGTTAATTTCTTGAATAAATGCATTCTCTTCTCCACACATAGCTAATGATCTGCCATGTGGGGTCACTTCCGCTTTTCGGCAAAGGGCAAGGGTTAGTGACTTCAGTCACAGGGTAGTAGGAAATCTAGCATGTCAGGCCCAGAATGACATAAATGTGGAGAAGCCCAGCCCAGACAACTTCTATGTTTCAGGTTACATCCCATGGATGCCAGGAGGTAACCAGATGTATGGAAAACACCTTCCAGCCTCACCTTTAAGGTTAATAAATTATATTCGGCAATGTCTCATTTCTCTTTCTTTTTGCATTACTTCATCTTTTTGAATACTCCCATTTTCTTAATGTTATTTTGTATTAATAAAAAAAAAATCTGAACCCCCCTCCCCATTGTGCAAATATTGTACTCTTCCTGTTGGCCTGGAGGGAAACTGCTATAAGAGAAATCCTGATTTTTTTTTTCCTCCATAAGGATGTGCCAGGTTATGAGCACCCCTTATCAGCCCCTAATCGAAGGCTAGTATGCTTTTCTCACCTCCCCAGAGCCTGGATGAAGGAAGCAATTTGTTTCATGTGTGTGTAAATCAGCCACTGAAATTCTGCAAGGCACCTGTTGATGGGAAAAGTGAACTATTACCTCTCAAATCACTGGCCTCAACAGAGAGGCACCTACCCCCTGAAGCTGGGTGGAAATGTTCCTTTTGAAGACTCAACACAAATCAACTTCTGCTGTAGGTTAGAATGCTTTAGAGCTGGAAGAATCCTGTGGTATATTAACTGAGTGGGTGTTTCTCAGAAAATTAAAAGCAAAAAAATGACTCCATGGAATAAGCTGGGTTTTGAAGCCAAGTAGTGTGTTTGTACATTTGACATTTGGACCAGTCAGTTCTCCTGCGCGGCCCCTGAGTCCTCCTTCCTGCCTGGGGAAGGCCTGTGGTGAGCAAGGTGGGAGGTTGCAGCCTGGCATTCGGCTGGAAGACCCAGTCGGGAGGGCCGCTCCTGCTCTCACCTGCCAAAATCTCTCTCATGCCAGGAGGCAGCTCCCTTTCCTCCCCGATGGCTGTCTCTCACGAGGAGAGGGCATTGGTGCCCACCGCTTCCAGGGCAGCCCTTTCTACAAGCAGTGGGCGCCTTTGAAAGGCAAACTGTAAAAGGAAGGCTTTGAAGGCAAAGGGAGACTTTTTCATCTTTGCAGGCCCCAGCCTGAACATTGGTTCTCAGCGCAGTACAAGCAGTTTCAAAGTTATCTCCCATGTTGATATGAATGTGATAACATGGAGCGGAGAGGTGCCATAATGATTTCCTTTCAAAGGCTGCCTCGCCATTTATCTCTGCACACTGTCAAAGACTGATATGGTAGGAAGTTAGCAGTGGCATGGCATAATTAATCTCTCGCTGGGGAAGTACGTTCTTCATTGTCTCCCGAGAAATTAGCACTGCATTGACAGCAAAAGTAGATGATACAATGGGAAAGGGGAAGGGGTGTGATATTTATAACTTCTGGTGCCAAATTGCAGTATCGATTCAGTCATTTGGCGTTTGGGTTGAGTATACCTACTATGTGCCATGTGCTAGGAATTCTGATGATCCCTGCACTGGAGTAAATCATAGTCCCTTGAGGATCATATCTTATTTCAAAATGCTTGTCACCTTGACCAAAATGCCCAGGACTGCCATGGTGACACTTGGGCCAGCATGAAAACAAGAGCTGAAACTCACTGAGGGTCTATATTAGTTATCGTAAAGGCTCCACTTCCATAACAAAGGAATCTTCCCTTCCATACCACCAATGCCAAGTGCCGGCTTAATGAACTTGGCATTTATACATATCTTTTTTCTTATGTGGAAATCCAGAGGTTAGTGGTCCAGGGCTAATAGGATGTTCTGGCCCTCTTGGCATGTTGTTTCCGTCTCTGTATTTAAGAGCTTCCTATTTTAGAATCAGTGAAAGGAGGATGAAAATAAAAGTATGCCTTTTCCTGACTCAGGGTGAGACCCTGGGGTAACACGACTGCTTTGCTTACAACCTGGACAGTTACACCTGTCAGCAAAACAAGAGATGCAAGAAAACTCAGTCACTAGCTGGATGGCCAGAAGCCTTGCTAAAAACTAGTTAGGATGTTTTATTTATCAATGCCTTCATATAGTGATTAAGAAAATGCCATGAAGACTATGTTTAACAGTTTGACCAAAATATTTCAGATTATATATGAAGTCAGCACATTGTGCCCCATGATTGCACTAATGTACACAATTATGATTTAATAAAATTATTAAAAAAAAGAGGGAAACTAGATTTTTGGGGATGGTGAGCAACCTCTGCACAGAGATGTGGGGGGAAAATCCCTTTGTCTTCTGTAAATTTCTAGCAGCTAACCTCTTAAATGAGAAAAAATTGAAAGAGGTGTGCTCTACAGTCTTGTTCAGTTTCAAAGTCAAAATAACAGTATAGAGCTCTTTCCTTTATCCCAGCTTCTGCCAAGCCATAAGCATAGGGGTGGGCTCTCTACTGGGAATGTTGTTTTGAGCCTGTTTCTTTTGTTTGGAAATGTCAGATGCTGAACCTCCATTGGTTTCAAGTGCTGGCAGGGCATGGTTGTAAGGGGCAGATTGTGGAAAGAGTTGTACTTGTAATCCTTCTTTGAGGCAGCAATTAGATTGACTGGGGAAAACAATGACATGATGCATGCAACCCGGAAGGACATTATTAGGCTGTGATAGTGGTAGTTAACCAGAGGGACCTTCTGTAGTAGAGAGATCAACAGTGTCATGCTTTGGCAAAAGTAAGGGCATTACTATCTGGGGAGAAAGACATGGGACCACAGGAAGCGTATGTGCATTTTTAATGAACAATCAAGAAGCCAGATTAAATGACATGAAACCTGATAGAGAATGGCTTCTCCAGTTTTTCCTACTGAAGGAATAGAGTTTTTGATCAGGCCTCCAAACTCTAGGCCATAGCTTCCCAGTTTGTGCATTTGGAACACTGCCGAACCATACCATGTTGCAGAAAATTAATCCCTTTCGACCTTGGCTTGGCTGACTGGGACATGACGTCATCATAGTCCCTGGGCAAGACGCTGCCACCACACAGGTCTCCTCCATCTCCCTCATTTTCTGTGCGCACTACAATTTGTAAAAGATTGACGGGCACTTAATAGAGGCTACCAATTAGAATCCGTTTACCCTAAACACTTGGCAATGAACTAGCTGGTCACTATAGTGCTTTAACTAAATTGTCTTACCCAGACACAGTGGTGAATCATGTCTGGCATTTTGATTTCCTCTATCAGGTGAATTTTGGGAAGAGGTTCATCATAATTATTGACAAAGATTTATTCAGTAAGTACTTTTTTCTTCCATATCCTATTACACTGCTGGCATTTTATGGTCCAAAAAAAATAATGAGTTGTAGATATTAACTATTTAATTCTATAAATGTGCTACTGAATAATTGCTTTGTAAGTTAGGATTTAATAAATGGAAAATTTTTGAATGTATCAGATTGGAAAAATATTTAAAAGAACTTACTGCAAATATTCAGTAAAAGTGAAAAATGATCCTCCAGTAACCAAAATATTAGTCCAGAACTGGTTCATAAATTAGCTATTGGGCCTTGGACAGATAATCTTATCTCTCTATAAAGGAAAGTCAGTGTCCTCAAGTGTAAAAAGAGTCTCAGTAGGGAATGGGGGGAGAGTGATCTTAGTGCCTGTCCTATCATTCTGGTCTGATATTCCCTTTGGAAAAATCTACAACTCAGAAATACACTGAATTAAAATCTCTCTGCTACAGTAAGACAGTGTGTGGATTGGTAAGGAGTGTGGTTTCTGTGGTTGGAGTAGAGAAAAACAGTGGTGTTTTCTGAGATCTTGATTCAACTGTGCAGGGTAGATCAAATGAACAGAGCAAGCCACAGTCTGTAGTTCTGCTTCTCCCAGGTTTGCGTCTCCAGAAAGTTCCCAAATTACAACAATGCCAAGGCGCCTATTAGCTACGACTGAGACGCCTTATAAATTGTTAAACAGACGGAGCTCAAGTTTAAAGAATTGCCTTTATTCTGAGCTGTGATTTTACTGTGGTTCAGTCATTCCCTCAGATATTTTATTTAAAAGATTTCACAGAAGCATCATGCAAAATGGTAAATAATAAAACATTCTTTAAACCGCACATCCCCTCAAGGACTGATCATTATATTTTCCAATTTAACATTTTATTCTTTTCAAATGTGTTCTTACTCATTCTCTAAAACTACCATAAATTGAAAGCTTTCCTTTAAACACAAATAAAACTCTTAACTAAGAAAATGGACCTGAACTCATTAAATATTTCTACCCAGTGAGCTTCTTGGCTCTCCTAATGACCTATTTTTCCCTCCCTTTCTTTGTTGGTTTTAACCACCTCAATTGCCTAGATTCTCCTCTCTCTAATATTTCATTGATTTGTAGCCATATTTCTAAAGTATTTGCTTTTGTGGATTATCCATAGTATTTTCAGTATTGTAGTATTGATCTAATGCAATCCCTTTGTTCTTCCTTGACCCCTAATCAGCCCCACCTATAGATCTAAAAATATAAAGTGAACGAATGTGTCATGCTACTGCTATTTTTATTCTTGTTCTTCCTCTTTGTCTCGATTTCAGCCTCTAGCACATAGTATCCTGGTAAGTTTTTTTTTTTTTTTTTTCAAGGCCCACAGAACAGTGAGAACAGTGAGAATACTGTTCACCATTCATCCTCAGCCATCTCAGCCTCTCTGTTTTTACCCCAATAGGTCTGTTCAATATGCCATATCCTTGAGATCCCATTCCATGATTGATCCATTAATTCAGCCTAAGGTTGTTAAAATCAATAAACTCAATGTTAATCCTAAGTTCAGTCTAGTAACTTAGTTGTTTTAAGAGACAGTTATAGGTCCTAGTGTATGGGAATAAGAACAGGAATGAGAATGCAGAAAGGAACAAGGGATATTTCACGAAAGTGGTCCTATCTGATAGGCCAAAATTGTGCCACTCAGCTTAGATCTCATCTTCTTATATCCAAGGCCAGCCTTGTATATTTGGTAAGAAGAAATTTAATTTGCAACCTATTTTATAAAAGTATAATTTAAGGAGCTTTGTGGGAATTTAAATCATCTAACGTCATAGGATAGAAAATTTGCCTAGGTTTAAAACGGGGTCTTTTATATGTTCTCAATTTGTAATGACACCTTAATGATGGCTACTTGTGTAAAGCACTTTTGAGCCGGCATCTGTTTAATACAGTTTTACATATATTAATGCACTGAATTCCCACAATAACTGTGCAAATTAGGTTCTTTTCCGTCTATTTTACATAAGACAAAACCTTAAGAAATTTCTCTATTTCTGTTGTTGGTAAACTTTGGAAATGGGATTTGCACACAGACACTCTTAATCACTGTTTATACTATATTAATGTAGTTTGGCAAAAGTAGGTATAAACAGAAATAATTCTTTAGGGCTAAAAAGAAAACATTCAAATCCATATTTTGATATTAATATCAGTGGGATAGTTTATTAAATAAGTGTTACATATAAGGGGCCTGACCTTGGATAAAATTAAGTCTTTCTCCTGAATCTATTACTGTGACCAACCTGCAAAATATACGGTGAATAAATAATTCAATCCACATGTCTCTTTCAGCAACAGCAGCAGCAAATACTGAGATGTGGATGAAGGGGAGGTAGAAGTGACAGGCTCAGTATTCAAAAAAGTTATGATAATGATTTTTTAAATAAAAATGTGTTTTAAATACCAGCCTCCCACGAATCCCAGGAATTTCACAATAAAAAATAAAATCTGCCTGCCATTTAGCAGCCAGCAATACAAAAACCTTGCTATGCCAAATGTAATAGGCATAACTGGGTTCACCATTTGATTTTCTTAAGAAGAAGCAATTTCATTGTCATTAAACTCTTTGGGAAGCTGATTTCAACAATGTTCTTTGGTTATCAGGGGTATTGTTTTTCCTTCAGGCAGAAAGGAAAACGTGCAGCTAAAGGCTTTACTGTAAGTGATAATGAAGTTGGTCCATTGCTGTGTAGAATTGCAATAATTCTTTATCACGCAACATGATCAGAGGTGTGAAAGTAGGTGATTTCGCAAACCATAAGAAATCGCCGAATTCACAGATTTCTGTCTTGCCACAATAAACTGGCCACATATTATAAGAAGCCCACATTTAGTTTGTTGGTTTCTTTTTTTTCATAACTGTGATTGTGTTTTGATGGAAAATATTCACATTAAAAAAGGAAAACCCATAAGACAAGATAATTGTCCCATCTTTCTATTGTAATATGTAAGAAGCATAGAAGAAATGAGAGCATCTTCTCATACTCGTGTCCTCATTTAAATGTGTGATTTTCAACCTGGACACATTCCCACCATAACAGAAACCAAGGACTTTCATTTTCCTGCTTACCCTGCAAATATGCCAGGATCCAATCCCAGTGTTGGTACAATAAATTAAAACTATAAGCGTGACTCTAGCTAGCTTCTATAAAGTCTTGACACCACAACATTTTCTGTAACTTCTCTTCAATATTCATTGCCTTGAAGACATGAAAGGCACCAAATCTCTTATCAAATATCTCCCATTACAGATGATAAAAAATTGTTTTGACCAGTTCCTGTTCTGCACCTCCCCCAACCTCGTCCACTTCTAAACATACTTGTTTTCGCTGCCAACCCAGCCAACACATCAATATTTCTTTTCCAACCCAGCCAACACATCAGTATTTCTTCTTATTTGTAAAGTAGCTTTTCTTCTGCTGGTGATAAAAGAGGTTCCAATTCTGTGCACACTCTGGAATTCTGTTTAAAATTGCATGTTTTTAATTTAGGAACCAAGGCAGGATGTAGGGTGTGTCATTTTGGGAATGCCAAATGACTGAAATGTCATGACATTTACAATCCAGATGTCAAGGCAAGCTGGGAGACAAGACAGCTTGGTTGATAATTAGATGGCAGATGTCCAAACAGTCTCCCATGATACACATTATTTTTTGTATATTTGAGATTTGAGACCCTAGCCCTGAAAGACAAATAATAAATCATCTTTCCCATATAATAAAAAAAGATTAGGTCTCATGATTTTATATTACTTATTTATTATATTTATTTTATATTTTGCTTTTTTTGAATTTATTTATGGGAAATAGAAAGCACATGAAAATAAAGCTTGCTCCTAATGCTTATTTTTTGGTACATCATTGTATAGATAAACATGCTGGTTATTATTATTCTTACTTTATCAAAGTTTAGACTCCCATATTCCAAAAATGAGAAAAGTCAAGTCCAGGAGAGTTAAATGATTTCTAAGGTCACCCATTAGTGGCAGAGATGATATGGGATTCCACTGTCTCTTGATTCTTAAGTCAGCATTCTTTCTAGAATACCTTATTCTTCAATTCAGTTGTAAGTATGAGTTTGATTCCTTTCTGGGTAAATGCTTGGTTCAAATCCCCCAATGGCTTCTGAGAAATCTGGATACTAAGCTTCAAAGCCTTGGTTCAAGAATTCTGATTAAACCCACATGGTACCAAAGCAATAGCCAGAAGCTTGGAAAAATTCTAGTTGGTAGGGCTGATTCATTTTATCTAGTTAAAAGAATATTTGGGGGGAGGACATAATGGATTCACTGGCCAGCTCTGCCTATCAATACTCTATTCCTAATGGAGCATCTTTTCTTTGTGAATATTGACTTGTTAAATTTTCCTTCTACTTTACTATATAGCATTTTCCATATCTTTGCTGCTTCAAGCCCAAGACTTTGATACTTCAAGTACAGGCCTTTGGGCTTAAAGGTAAATGTCAACTCTATTACCACTTCTGTAGTTTTCTATACAGGCATTCCAATTAATAAAGAGAACTGAAGCTGGCCATTATGTACATTATTTTGCAATGCAATGTGTCAATTGGCAATTATTATCTGAGACTAATTTTTTTTTTCTATTGCAACAGGGAGAGCTAACTATTTCAAAAAACATTTTTGGAAAGAAGTCATATATGAAGAGAAGTCCATCTTGAAATATTACATACTAAAACATTGGATTTCCTAGATTTAACATCAGCTTTAACTTGTTGGTAGAAGGGAAGACTTTAAGAGGGTCTGTTTGGCTATCTTGTGAGTTAGGGAACCAGGAAAAGAATGAGTTTTGCATATATTCAGAGGTATTTTGTGTATATGTAACTCAAAAGCAAATAAGCTTTAGAACTTCCAATTTCACCCAGGTTTGTTGTCTTCTGAAGTGTGGATGAGCAAGGCTATAAAAGGCCCAAAGATGTCTTGGTGAGGATCTTGGAGAACTTCTGCAGTCCTTCCCTGATCTAATTGGGCTATTGGAGGCAGTCTTTCCCCTGTTCTTAGATTGGTAGTAGTTTTCCTTTAAATATTCAATTCAGTTTCCTGCCTTCGTTCAACTGAGGCTTTCTTTTAAAACGTTTTTGAAATAGTTAGCTCTCCCTGTTTCTAAAGATAAAAACAGTCTCATGGAATAATTGGCAACTGGCATATTATACTATAAAACAATGTACAAAATGACCAGCTTTACCTCTCTGTAGAGGACATAATAGCTCTCCCCAATGAATTCTTCTTCTTCCGGGTCAGGAAGGAATATTTTCTTGCTGATGTGTCTTCTTGGAGTTCTGGAATTCAATACTCCAACCATTTACTTCCCTCGATTCACATTTCTGCCTTTCTTGTCAGAACCTGTTTCTGGTTACTAGGGCCCTAATTGGTTCCCCTGAAAAGATCCTCACTAATATCTCTCTTTACCTAGCTGACAGTCTAGGTTAGCACTATTTTCTATTTCCTAGTAGTCACACTTAAGATTTAAATTTTAAAATAATATGAAGAAAATTAATTTTAAGAATATAGACTATAGTAATAAAATGTATTATTTTATTGTATCTTCTAAGCTAAAATGCCACCTATGCAATTTCCATGAATACTTATAAGGGTAAGTCTCCAAACTTAACCTAGAGGAGCTACCAAGGTAGTTTGAAGTAGTAGTTTTAAATATTTCTGGATTTTCTTGCCTTAGTCAAATATCTTTTTAAATGTTTGTATTAGGTTTGCAGAAATGCATAAGGAGCTCCATGATGCTCAAACATAGTTTAAATCTTCATTAAAGTAAATGAGAGATTCCTTTGCTGAATACACAAGTCTATCAGCTATAGGTAAAGTATGTATAGATATGCATGAAGAGGGCCTATAGGTAACAAAGCCAACACTACTCTTTAAAATGAACCACAATCTGAACTCAAAAATGAAAAGATGAAGTGAAGAGTTTAGGTTAATCCCCTTAGTTGTTTGATGCATACCAAGAATCCATATGTTCAAAACATCCAAGCTGCAATGTTTTGATTTTTTTTTTTTTTTTTTTTTTTTTGAGACAGAGCCTCAAGCTGTCACCCTGGATAGAGTGCCGTGGCATCACGGCTCACAGCAACCTCCAATTCCTGGGCTCAAGCGAGTCTCTTGCCTCCACCTCCCAAGTAGCTGGGACTACAGG
>CAUYRH010071335.1:0-19023 GCA_963574655.1 Perodicticus potto | reverse complement strand
TCAGGTGTACGTGGCTGGCACCTCAGCCCGTTGAGCCACAGGCGCCGAGCCCAAAGCAGGTTTCTTAAGGAAAAATTTTAGAAAGAGAATTAGGGAAATAGGTCCTCAAATGATGCTCATATTCACTAATTCATGATTGTTTGACAGCCCTTTGGCAATGTGTAAATCTGATTATAGCTGGAGACTGACCGTTATTATGTCTTTTGAAACTTTGAAGAAAAGAGTAAGGTGGTGAATGCCTAAGCAAAACAAGAAAAAAAACACTCTATTATCCAACATATACTGTTTTTGCTTTTGGTTGCTTTTTTAAATGTTTAAAATACTTCACTGAGCATCTCATTACCGAGAGAAAGGCTCTATTTAGCAGAAAATTATTCTTACCCATAGAAATGACATTTTCGTTTTAAACCGCCAATGTGAGTTTTATTAGTATGTCGTTAATCACTGCATTGGGGTGGCACCTGGGGAAAATGATTTAGTGGCAATTAGAGCACTCAAATATAATAGCTAAAATATCCAATTTATTACCATATGTGGTCAGCAAAATCAGTTTCAGTAAATAATAACACCGATAAACATTTACATTGAAAAGAGATTTAGTTTATTTGTATTTATTAATATAATTGCTTTAATTTTATTTATTAGCCTTTAGTTAATTACTAAATATATTGTAACAAATACTTTTAAATTTAGTCATTATTATGTAATACCAAACACATTGAAATCTTCAGATTATTGATATTGTAACTTACAATAATATCAATAATCTGAAGTTTTTATTGTTATACTTACTTTTGTACCTTTTCTTAGATACATTTTCTACTGCCATATAAAACTAAAGTTTATAGAGTGGCACTGGTGGCTCAAAGAAGTCAGGAACTGGCCCCATATACCAGAGGTGATGAGTTCAAACCCAACTCTGGCCAAAAAGTGCAAAAAAAAAAAAAAAAAAAAAAAACTAACATTTATAAAAAACATAAAATATAAATTTTAAGTTGTGCCAGATGATCAAATTAATACGGCCTATATTTTAATTTTATTATCATGTTATTATTTATTCGATTTATTTCAACAATTACCTAGTTATTTCCTAATATATACTAAGGTAACTGGGTTAGTGATAAAATGAGGAAATAAAACAAACAAAAATTTCTTGTCCTTTATAAGACTACAGACATTAATTCATCAATCACTCCTAAAAAAAATATAAATTTTCAAGTGATAACTGTTGTGTACTAGACATGCATGACTCAATGCTAGTAAAATAATGAGGTATTTATCTTGTGATCTGACATTGTTTTTGCCTCTATTAAGGGAGGAACAAAGTCATTTTTAAAAATTATTCATGCAAGAGTGTATTTGAATTAATATTTTTGCCTAAACAAGACCAAAATCATAACTCTATAATATTTTCTATTTCCATATAGAAGATACAGAAACATATATATATACATATATATAATACTACTTAGAATGTTTCTAAATAGAATATGTTAATAACAAGAAAGGTATGATCTCAGTATAACCAAGACATATAGAAATTGTGCAGGTTATATTTTCAAAATGCTGGTATTATATTTTTTTCTTAATATTTTTTAAAATTTCAAAACATTATGGAAATAAAAAAAGTTTTGATTATATAAATTGTTTGTGTGCAGTTTGAGTCAAAGGTATAAGTATGCCCTTCACCAAGACAGTGTGCATAATATTCATTAGTTGTGAATTTACCCATTCTTCCCTCCACCTCTCACCTCCTTGATTTCCAAGAAGTGTTATTTCTATATGTGCACATAGTGTGGATCAATTATTCCACTTCACTTAGAAGAATGGTGTCCAATTCCACCCAAGTTAATACAAGAAATACTAGTTTGCCATTTTTAAAATAACTGAGTGGTACTTCATGTTATATCACATTTTATTAATCAACTCATGAGTTGAAGGGCACTTGGGTTGTTTCCACATATTAACTATGGTGAATTGTGCATCTATGAACATTAGAGTGCAGGCGTCTTTTTGATAAAATGTCTTTTTTTCCCCTCCTTTGGGTAAATACTCAGTAGTGGGATTATTAGAACAAATGGTAGGTCTACTTTTACTTCTTTGAGATTTCTCCATACTACTTTCCATAGAAGTTGTAATAGTTTGCAATGCCATCAACATTGTATAAATGTTCTTTTCTCTCCACATCCACACCAACATCTGTTGTCCTGGGATCATTTGATAAAATGATAAAATGATCATTTGATAAAAATTCTCACTATGCAGTTAGGGCATACCTCATTGTGGTTTTAATTTGTTTTTCCCTCATAATTAGAGATATTGAACATTTTTTAAATTTGATTATTGTCCATTAGTCTATATTCTTTAGAAAAATTCCTGTTCATATCATTTTCCCACTTTTGAAAGGTGTTGTTTGATTTTTTTTATTGCTGAAATGCTTGAGTTCTTTGTAGATTTTGGTTATCAGTCCTTTATCAGATGTATAACACAGATATTTTCTCCCTTTCTGTATGCTGTCTACTCACTCTATTGATTATTTTCTTGGCTGTATAGATTTTTTATTTGATGAGATCTCTTTTATTTACATGTGTTGTTCCTGTGATTGCTTTTGGTTGGGATCTTCACAAATCCTTTCCCTAGGCTGATGTCACTAAGAGTTTATCAACATTTTTTCGAGAATTCTTAATAATCTCATGCCTTAGGGTTAACTCTGTTATCAATCATGAATTAATTTTTGTGAGTTGTGAAAGGTGCAGATCCTTCAATCTTCTACATATAACTAACTATACAATTTTCCCAGCACCATTTATTGCATAGGGAATTTTTTCCCAAATGTGTGTTTGAGCATTGTCAAAAATCAGATGGCAATATGAGGATGTTTTTATACTTGATTTTTTATTCCGATCCACTGGTCTATGTCTTTGTTCTTGTGCCAGTACCATGTTGTCTTAGTTTTTATATCCTTGTAATATAGCTTGAACTCCAGTACATTGATGTCTCTAGATTTATTCTTTTTGCTTAAGGTCGTTTAGCTATATGGGTCTTTTCTAGTGTCCTTTGAAGAGCAGAATTATTTTTTCTAGATCTGAAAAAAAAAATATTATTGGTATTTTAATGGTTATTGCATCAAGTCTGTAAATCACTTTGGGTAGTATAAATTACATTTTGTAACATGCATTCCCCAATTTTTTTTGTTCCACCACAAATGCATAATATTTCTAATATTAATATATTTAGACATCAGACAAAGAAAATCTCAGAGGTCATAGTAGTTTTCAGATCCAATTTTCAAGTCATTTAAAAACTGTTTTGGACTTCTTGAAATATTTTCAAGAAATATAGTAAATGAATATATCCAAGAAAAGACATGAATACTTAAGCTGTGTAAAATAATATTCAAAATAAATATATAAAATTTAAAAACTTCCAACTCAACTAATCAGTGGAATATTAAGTAATAATATATTCAGACATTTAACAGAATCCATTTTGCTTATGATAAAGGTCAGAGATTCATTTATAGCACTATTATCTCTTAAACATGAAATTTTACATGGTAGACTCTCAGTTCTTGAACAGCTGCAGAATGTTACTACAGTAACCAGAAAAGGTTGAAGACATGGTTCTATGTATGCAAAAGGAATATGGGTAAAATTAAACCATGTTTTGAAAATAGGTTTGGTACTCGTCTTGCAAGAAATATGAATTGGCCTAAAATGCTTTTTGAACAAAACGTGCACCTCTTTTAAATAAAAAATAAAAATTTTATGTTTCATTAGTCCTTTACTCAGATATTACTCTGAAGTAAAATGTAATTAATAATTTCAACATAAAATAAATCAATCATATACTAAATCAATCAATGCTAATCACATTATAAAACTAAATCTCCACAAGGCTTGATCAATAATCTAGTTGGCATATTGAACAAAAAAAATTACTTTCACATTTGCCAATAATACTAATTGTCTTAAATATTTAATAAATGAAATATCTCTTTGGGTACACAGTAACAATAATATGGTGCTTACTTCAAATTTAAGATTTACAATCTACAACTTAATTTGGAAAGTTAGTTACAAGAGTTAATCATAGAAAGGGAGAATAGAAAATGGCTTAGAAATGCCTCTAAAATTTTTTCCAATAGTTTCACATAGAAATAGCACTCTGATACTCTGCTTTCCAATTTTCTTTAATTAAGAGCTACTGAGAAAGTTTGCTATAAACAGCAGCATTTCAAAATCAAAATGTTTAATTTTCTATTTGTGAAAGTTACCTAAGACTCTATGACTCAATTACACTCATGAAGAATTCTCAAAATGTCTTTGAGGTATTTGTCTGTATGTTTGAGGTATTTGTCTCTGTGTTTTTAGGTATACAAATAAGTCACAAACCTCCATGTATTCTGTCTGAGTGACTACAGAAATCTATTACTTTTTTTTTTAAGAGACAGAGTCTCACACTGTTGCCCCCGGTAGAGTGCTGTGGCATCACAGCTCACAGCAACATCCAACTCTTGGGCTTAGGCAATTCTCCTGCCTCAACTTCCCAAGCAGCTGGGACCACAGGTGCCCACCACAATGGTTGGCCATTTTTTGTTGTTGCAGTTTGGCTGGGACAGGGTTTGAACCCACCACCCTCAGTATATTGGGCCGGCACCCTACATTGAGCCACAGTCTATTACTTTTATATTATATATTTTATCTGGTTTTTAAATTGTTATCTGAACATAATTGTATGTACATATTTAAAGCATAAATTTGTAAATTTGTTTTAGAACTATCACTATAATTATAAATATCAATATGTTTGTTTTCAATAATTATCTCCAGTAAGTTTTTCTAATCTTGTGCTCTTATCCTTCTTGTATCACTCCTCCCATCCTCAGGCAAAAATATATCTATTGTTTCTCAGTGTGAATTAGTTTTTTTGAAAACTGTGATAAAAATAAAGTCACATGCACATTCAATAAATACTTTTCCTTTTGGTCTCCTTTTGGCATATTAAACTTAAAATTTGGGGGGGAATCACCCATGCTGTTTCAGGTAGTTATTGCTGGTTAGAATTTCATTTATGGCTCTTTCACAAAGTTTATCCATGTATCTGTTGGTGGACATTTGGGTGGTTTCCAGATTCAGTCTATTACAAATGAAGTTGATATGAATGCTCACATGCCAATCTTTGTATAGATATAAGCTCTACTTTCTCTTAGATAAATACTTAGAAGAGTAATGAGTGAGTGACGTGGTAGTAGTATATTTAACTTTTTAAAAAAACTGCCAAAGTGTATGCCAAAGTAATTGTGCCACTTCGCACTCCCATCAGCATTGCAAGAGAAAACATAAGTTTACATAGTTTTACTTTTTTATTGCTCCAAAATTTAGTTTACTTTGAATTTTAATTAAAATCCCACAATGAAAAACATTTTTTAATTTTTCTCTACATGCAGATTGGTGAAGCTTGTTCTCTGTTGAATTTCTCAAAAAAGTCTGTAGCTGCCAAATTACTTGAGTAATTTTTTAATTTGCTTTACCATAGCTTTGATCTATGAATGAAAGCTTGGCTACATACACAACCTTGTTCAAATTGTCCTTCCTTGAGTTTTTAAAAAATGTTTATTAATGTTATTTGCTTTGCATATTGCTCTTGATAACCTATATTTCTTTCTATTGCTAGTGAGTTTGTCTTTTCACTTGGAGATTGTGGAATAGTCAGCTTAATTTGAAGACTAACAGTTTAATTAATAAATTTCAGACAAAGGCCTTTTTTTTTTGAGACAGTCTCACTATGTCACCCCTGGTAGAGTGCCATGGCATCACACGTCACAGCAAACTCCAACTCTTGGATTTAAGTGATTCTCTTGCCTCAGCCTCCCAAGTAGCTGGGACTATAGGCGCCTGCCACAACACCCGGCTATTTTTGGGTTGTAGTTGTCATTATTGTTTGGCAGGCCTGGGCTGGGCTCGATGCAGCCAGCTCCGCTTGAGCTACAGGCGCCGAGCCCAGATAAAGGCCTTTTTAATGAGTACATTCAAGTTATTTTTTTTTTAATTCCAGATCATTTTAAAATTGTTTAAAATCACTTATTAAACTCTAAAGACTCTGATTTTGCCTCTGTTGAATTTCGCTTTCCTATTTCCTTATTATCTATTTTCTATAGTTGTTTAAATTTTATTTTATTTTCTTGGCTCTTTTATTCTTTTATTTCTTTAATCTAAAATACTCATTATGTCCATCTGGATATTCCCCGATCCCCCATTTCCTAGTGTCAAGAGTGAGTACTAATACTGAGTCCAGCCAAGGACAGTGATCAGTGTTAAAGAGAGATCTCATATAGTTTAGTACAGGTAAAAGTAAGAAGTTATATGAAATGAAAGTGAGGCATAGAGTAAAAATACATTCCAGAGAGAGGAATGGGTTAGTCCCATGAGTGGAGAAAGATACTGGAAGTCTGGGCAGTTGTTGCCATTTATGCGCTCATTAGTCTGTCCTGCCTTTCTTCTGGCAGTATTAGCTTTCATTTCCCCCTTTGGGGTGATTGACAGGTTGGGTTTATATAATGATTACATAACAGGTTTCATAAGAGGTTGGTTATATAACAGTTTCCCTTTCTATCCCCACATCTTCCCCAGAATCCTTCACTGAGAGCTTCACCCATAACATGCTAATTAGATGGTAATGAACCCTAGGTCACCAGAAGGATTCTAGGAAGGCCTTACTGTGTATATTCCCACCAATGAACAGCTTCTGTCTGCAATTTGATTTTTAGTTAAAACTCAGTCCCTACTTTCCACCCTTAGCCACTTCTTTGAACCCTATTTACCTTTTGCTAGACCTAACAACATACCTTACTAAACTTCTCATTTGAATCTCTTATGTCTTGATGGCTTGGTAATTTTATCTTTATTTCTAAAATATTTTTTAAATTATTACTATTTTTTTAGAGATGGGGTTTGCAATGCTGCCCAGACTAGACATCGCCTCTAAGTCCTGGACTACAAGAATGTACTACCATGCCATACTAAAACAATGGTTTATAATCTCAGTTTCTTTCTTTAGTCTTATTATTTTAAAAAATCTTTAAACTAGTGTGGTGCCTGTGGCTCAAAGGAGTAAGGCACCGGCCCCATATGCCAGAGGTGGCAGGTTCAAACCCAGCACCGGCCAAAAAAAAAATATCTTTAAACTAATTTTATAATAGATTTTCAAAAGAGATATAAAAATAATTCAGAGAGTTCTTGTATGTTATTCATTCAGCTTCCACTAATATTAACATTTTACTGGACCATGGGAACATTTAATTTAATTTAATTTAATTTAATTTAATTAAGGAATCAGTATAAACTATTATCTAAATTACAGATTTTATTGGATATTCCCAACTTTTCCACTGATGTCTTTTTTTTTCTATTTCAGTATCCAATATGGGATGACTCCTCTGTCTTCTCTAATCTGTGAAAATTTCTGTCATTCTTTTGTTTTTCATGACCTTAACAATTTGAAATATGTTAGTTATGCTTTTATAGAAATTTTCCTCAATACTTTTTGACTCATAATTACCTATGCTATTAGTATCTGTAATTTGGGTAAGACAGTATCTGCCAATTTCTCCAATGTAGGTTGTCATTGTTTGTGTTAGTTTTTGTCCATTTCCCTTTGACACTTTGCATTTCTAATCTGAGAGTATTTTATTTGCATATCTGCAAATGTGGTTTAATTGTATACAATCATGTTAAGACATCATGTAACGATTTTATTAGCTTAAGAGAATAATTTTTTTATTTGTTTGACAAAATAATTTTTGCCATGTGAAATATTTCAATATTCAATTGTTGGGTTTTTTTGTTGTTGTTGTTTGTTTGTTTGTTTGTTTGTTTCTATTTCATCCATTTGTAACTTTTGTGCTTGGGTGTGGGGCTCACATTTGTAACTCCAGCACTCTGGCAACCCAGCATGGGAAGATTGCCTGAACTCAGGGAGTCAAGACCAACCTGAGCAAGACTGAGACCCCATCTCTACTAAAAATATAAAAACTAGCCAGGCATTGTAGCTGGTGTCTGTAGTCTCAGCTATTCGGAAAGTTGAGGCAGGAGAATTGCTGGGAATCCAGGTATTTGAGGTTGCTGTGAGCAAAACTGACACCAGGACACTCTAACCTGGGAAACAGAGTTTTTCTCTCAAAAAATAAAATAAATAAAATAAGTTTATATATATATATGTGTGTATATATACATATACATATATATAACCTTTGCATAGACATTTTTTCTTTTCTTTTGAAACATACTTTCATCAACTTTCAATAATAATTATAGACAGACAGGTATGAGTATTTGCACTTGCTTATCTACAAGTTCTTGTTTTAAGGTTCTCTCTTTTGTTGGTCTAATAAATCAGTGTTGTTCTTGTTTGGTTGTACGTGTTATTGAACTCATTTTTTTTCTCTTTCTGCCATTCTTTCTCTTTGTTACATAATCTCCAGTGGTGCCACCTCCTTCTAAATCTTACCACTTTTCCTGGGAATGATACTCTTCAAGCCTGTCATGTGGAATTTTAGCCTCCTCTTTCCTGAAGAGAGTCTGTAATCTCAACCCATCCCCATGGAGGGAGTTAGCTGTAGATTTGAGTTTATTTTCCTATTCATGAATAATTTGAAGTATAATATTTTTTGTCTCATTTTTATGCCAAAAGTATGAGTAATACACCCTCTTGTTCAATGTGGTTTTATTGCAAAATGTATGATATGATTCAGATTTGGAAGGCTGTCATAGTGTGAACAATTTATTTATCATCATTCTTTTCTCTAACAATTGAAATTCTACTGAATTAGACAAACTATTATATTAAAAATAATAATAGTAACCAGGAATGGTGGCATGTGCCTGTAGTCCCATTTACTCAGGAGGCTGAGACAGGAGGATTGCTTGAGTCCACGAGTTCTGGGCTGTAGTGCGCTATGCTGATTGAATGTCTGCACTAAGTTTGGCATCTATATGGTGACTTTCAGGAGCAGGGGGCCACCAGGTTGCCAAAGGAGCGCTGAACCAGCCCAGTTCAGAAATGGAGTAGGTCAAAGCTCCTGGGCTGATCAGTAGTGGGATTGCTCCTCTGAACAGCCACTGCACTCACTCCAGCCTGGGCAATATAGTGAGATCCCATCTTGTAAAGATATAAATAAATAAAATAAGATAAAAATAAATTAAAAAAATAGTCTGTTCTGAATTTTCTAGTCAGTGATTTTAAACACAATACTTTAAACATAAAATTTAAGCAACTATTATGGGGGGGAAGGATGATATTTTCAGTCTGATTTAATCTTGACTGTTTTTCATAATTCAGACATAAAATATTGATACGGTGTGTTGATTCATTTCAATCACTGTATTAATCAGATTCTTAAAGATTCTTGGCAGAATTTAAAGCAGAAAAAACTAAAACTGCCAATAAAAATTATATACCAGCCTCAGAGTTTTTTTTTTTAGCTCACTACATCATCAAATACTCTTTAAATGGTACAATCTTATAGGATTTTCACCTTTATCTCTTCCTAATCTACACCATTCAAGATTGATTATTCTAAGAAACACTTAAATCTATGGAAAACGTTACTTGGGGAATATTACCTTCTGCTTTATTTGGCTTTAGTTTTCTACCTATAATTGCTATAGTCAATAGTTTCAAAAGGTCCCACAGAAGAATGTTTTGGTTTTGAGGCTGTTGATAACAGGCTATTAAAACCTGATTTCTAGGATGCAAAATGAACTATTTCAATAGCATTTACTGTTTATGTTAACTATGAAAAGCATGCTCTAAATTCATTAGGGTACAAGATTATATTATTATTCCATTACTAATGCCATTACATTTTCATTGTAAATGTCCACATCAGTTTTATTATTATAAATTATTTTATAATTACTTCAACAGTACTGTACTTAGTTTAGAAAATAATGATGAATAAACTATTGTCCCAGTACCCTGGGATAGCAGTGCATTCATCATTTCAGTGCAAGAAGAGTAGCCACAATCTGGTTGCAGAGAAAAGAAAGACAAGTCTATGTTAGATAAAATCACATTCAGCCTCAGGTTGGCTACTTACTTTGCCTTCATATGTAGCAAACTGTAACCCAAATTAGTACGTAAACAAACTGCAAACTAATTTAAAAGTATAATCATATGACAAGTAGCTGAGTCTTGGCCACTCATAAAAGCTGAGTTCAGCTAATCACAGGTTTCAACTTATCATACCATGTCCATATAAGTCAAGATGAAGGAATCACATAAGCTTACAAAAGGGAAATTCTGAGCTATAACCAATAAAGCTGTTTTTAAAGTTACTATTCCCCATTTCTACTAATATTGCCTGCCAATATTCCTAGGTGGAGCTCTCTGAACTTCTCCAAGTTCTGAGTGCTGCCTTATTCATGAATTGTTCTTTATTCAAGTAAAGAGCTCAGCTTACCTTACATTTACCTGCTTTTATTTAGAATGCATGTTAATTTGCAGTGGGTTGGAGGACATTGATAGAGATTAAAGTCAGATTATCTGATTTCCCAATTACCCACCACATAATTATTACCTCAAGGATATTGGAATGTAAAAATGAATAGAAAGGAAAAAGGTTGTTACATTCAATGATCTAATGAGAAACAGGTATGGCAGAAGGTTCAAAGAAGAATACCTTTGTCTTCCGGAAGAATAGTTATCAAATCTGGAATATGACTAGGAGACAAAGTTGTTGAGGCATCTAGTGTAGATTAGAGCAATAGCATTCCAGGCAGGAAGAACCAAATAAATATAGGAACATGACTTCTCAGGAAAAGGAGTACTAAGTAAATCTGACTTATAATATGTTAAAGAGAAGGGCAGATAAATTGAAAACAAGAAAATTAAGGAATTGAGAAATAAGGTAAGTCTTATATTCCAAATGATAATCATGGGCATAATCTTAAGAGTAATGAACGTTTTTAAGTGACAGAAAATAAATCTATTCATGTCTTAGAATATGTAAAATATATGTGACTGGAAATAGGGATGTAGAGAGTGAAATCTGTATAGTAATCTAGAGGGGGATGATGTCAAATGATATAAAAGATGATATAAAGTATTAGAAAAATACTAATATTGTAGGTATCTTTTTAAGTCTAACTTTAGATGAAATGATCAATTTACTTTTTAAGATAGTGACTTTAGTAACTCGGTAAGACATGGCTTAAAGCGAACTATTCAAACAAGGAAAGGCATTAGAAGATTAGTACAGAGAATGACATTGATACATACTGCTCACACTGAATGGTGCCAGATTCAGAGGCTAAATGTTTAGATGCTAGTTGTATTTTCTCTAGTGTAAAAATTTAATTTATGATATTTAAAGTCTTCCTTATATAAATAGCTTGCCATATTTTTATTGTTTTAAATCAAATGAAATAATCAGTTAAACAAAATTAACACAATGAGGATGCGGTCATAAGTACCAAACAATGAATAGTGCTATAGGGAAATTTTTTGATAAAATCAGTACCACCTCTTTGTATCAAAGAAATGAATAAATGAGTCAAATAAATAGTGTATATGTAATACAAATGCATTCATGCACACAGGAAATCTCTTGAATTGCACAAAATAGGTATTTATATTAATTTGGAGATTCATGTTTTTTTCATAGTGACATTTTCTCTATTTCCCATTGTATTTTAAACATCTTGAGAAAGGATTTTGTCATGCAATTTATAACCAAGTGTACCTAATTCACTAACTTTACAAAAACTGTTTTCTTTTTTACTTCTAATCTTTTATCTCTATTCCCTTGACATGTTAGCTTTCACCAGCTTCCTAAAGTAGGGCATTTGTTTCCCCCAGAGCTTGTAAAACAATATAAAATAAATGAAGGGTTGGCATAAAAAAATACCTGTGCAGTAATGAGACAAAAGTAGAGTGTCTAAAAAAAAAAAAAGAAAAAAAGAACTCTTTACTCATCTTCCTTACATTTTCAGAGAAAATCAGTTATTAACTGGTTTGGCAAATGGCAGTCCACATAGAAAATATTCTTTTATTTTTCTTATTTTTGAGACTTTTTTGAAGGGAATAGAGTAGGAAAAGAACAATCAATATTTTATTGGAAGAGAATTTTTCACTTTACCAATTTCACTCTAATTATTTATAAATAAGAATATGGCAAATAAAGGGTAAGGGGGAGATTAAATTATGCCACCAGGATTTTTAAAGTTGAACATGTGGAATAGGACCTAAAATTTGTTTTTATGCTATACTCTAGGATATATTCTCTTCAGTGATGGTTTTTTGTGAAGAAAATAAATAAAATATTGTACTACTAAAACTGGACTTTGTTCCTAGAGGTTGACATCCAGGAAGTTTAGGATCAAATAAGACATTTGTTGAATGAGTTATGTCTATAAAGGACTTGGCATCCTTTGGATGATCTAGAGCAGAGTAGATATTTCTTCTGTAGAATGGTAGGTATGGTTGTCTATGTATAATTGTTAATTTTTCCATAGATAGGTGAAACTCATGATTTTACACAGCAGACAAGCCAACCCTGTAAGCTCCTTGAGAGCACGTGCACACAGAACACTGCCTTCTTTAACCCAGGTGTCAGGTATTCCCTTTTCATGTATTGTATTCACTATTTACCAGAGAGAGGCAGATACTATAACTTTGTAGTTTACACATAGTTCTCTACAGAGAGGGAAAAATAATTTATTATTTGGCAGGCTTAGAAAACAGAAAAGTCTCTCTCTGGTATTACATACAGAGTGTCTCCTCAGCAATCTATTCATTGCCGTGTATCAAGTATGTATTGCTTTTACACGAAGTTAAAGAAGTAGTCCTTTGTTTATTGAGATGGAATTATGTAGTAGTACTATCTGATGTAATTCACTTGAGAATATGAACTGCCTGTCGCTTCTATGCTCAAAGTATTAATTAATCTACGGTCCAGTCAACCCAGATAAGACACATATAAGACAATAGATGTTACCTCAGCACCACATTCTATGGACTCATACACTATCAATGTTTTAGTACTGAAGATAAAACATTACTTTGGTTCTTATGAGCAAAGCCTCAAGATACTCCACACTGGACTTACTAAAACATGTCTATATCTGTTACAAAAAGTAGCTATCCAAATCACTTGTTCAACCATAAGTTTTTATAAGAATATCAGCCAATTATTTTCATTTTGTTTATTTCTGGATTACATATGGAAGTTTTAATGCATTTTAAAACTTAAAAAATAATAATATAATAAAAATTTATGAACAAGAAATGTATAATTTTTTAAATGCTTGGTTAATTTATTAAAACTGGTTCATGTATATAAGTTAGTATTATTTGGGGGAACATTATTATTATCTCTAAAAGACAAAATGTGTGCTACAAAGAGTAAGTTTTCCTTGGATTGATATATATAAATAATCCAGAGCTTTTGACATTTTTCTATGCTTATCAAGATATAATTAGGTTAAAAGAGCTAATAAGAATTATGGGCATCAAAAAATTCAAAGGAGTTGAACATAAGTGTGTCATTGATTTGATTGCAAACAAAAACATATACAGACACACATTTTAAGAAAGGAGGAAACTATATGAAAATCATAATACTCAATATTTACCCATTACAATTATTATCTCATATATTGTGTCTTGTATCTCTTGTAATTGAAGAAGTGACTTGAGTATTCCAGTTACAACACAGTTTTAATTTCCTTTCTTGCAATGTGTTTATATTTTGCTGGCACTCTCTGTATTAGAGAATGTAAGTCATCTTACATAACATAGGACTGAAATGATACAAAATATCCTGTATTACAGAATGTGAAAATGAAAGAAAGGGTCCATTAAATTGAAATTGACTGCAAAAACATAAAAAGAACTATAACTATAAAAAAGATACAAATTAAATCTATAATTAAATGTGCTTATTCATGCTGGTTTCTCACTTAAGTAAAGGAATATTCTATTTGCTCTTCATGGTATAAAAGATAAAGTGACCTTAAAACTGATCCCTCCATGAAAATGTAGCAAATTTGCTAGCCAATTTAATGATCGGTATATGAAGCCAAAAAGTTATAATCTCTCATTAGATGTCACCTAATGATTTCTTGCTATCATAATGATAATAACAGGACCGAAAGAGGTTAAAAGACAAAAGTTATGATTTGAAGAAAATGAATACTTCAGAAATGTCATCACTATAAGATCGTGAAGAAGAAAATGATATTGAGCTAGTAATTAATGTTGGTATTTATTTCCTCCCAGAAAATAAGAAAGATAAAATGGTGCATGTGTCCATTGCATGCTCCTGATCAAGGGTAGGAAAATTTAATATTTGCCTATATCTAATATGTTTTTTTATATATTCTACTCCCAATTCAAGAAGTTCAATTAAGAAAGTCTATTCTGGCAGCAACTAAAACTCAGTCTGGCAAAATTCCTATATGTCTTTCTTAGAAGGTATTTATTCCAAATGATTTTCTTAAAAATCTGTGCTTTATAAGTGAAAGTTAAAATTCTTCAATAACATAATAAGAAATTCTCCTTCATAACATGGTGAATTTCTTAGCACTATCCTCTAAATATAAAATTGTCTCACATAGTTTGTTAGGTAGAACATGGAATTAGATTATAGGATTAGAAAGTGCCTCTGGAAATTTATAAGGGTGCTCAATAGATAATGCATGAACGTTTGACAAACTTCACTTAGCAAAAAAATAGGAATTTTCAGAAATGCCTATGAGGTCTGACGATTAAGTTTGCAAACTCATCTTAGAAAAAGTACTCTATACCTCACTGCTAAGTAGTAGTATAGTCAACTTCAAAGTACTGCCTTTGGGAAGCTGTGCAGTAATCATAATGCCAGGTTCATCCTACAACATCATTTTGGAACTCTTTTTCTGGATGGCCATCAAAGCTGTCATCATATTAAAGTTGATGATCTGAATGTCATGAAAATGTCTTTCTTTCAATATTTCCTGTATATTTGGGTAATGAAAAAAGTCATTGAGGGCTATATCACATGAGTAAGGAGGGTGTTCCAATAACAAGCAGTGCCATGTGACCTGGTGTATTGACATGATGTAGGAGTCATGAATTGTGGCCACGAATTCCAGTTAAGAGTTTCTTAACTGTTTTGCTATCAATATTTATTTGGTCTGCTAGGCTGTTCACAGTCAGGTGACAATTTTTATGCCAAATTCCATAAATTTTTGCAATGTTTTCATTGGTTTTGCTCATTAATGGGCACCCCGCACTGTCTTCCTCAGCGATGCTTTCTCTCTCTTGTCCATTGGTACACTGCCATTTCCTTCCTGCCATTATCCACTTAAACTTGGCCTGCCACATAATTGATTTCAATTCCACTCTGACTATGTTTAACAAGAAATTTACAAATGTTCATCTGTTGTTCTAATTCAAGCTCTGACATTCTCACAATAGTATACAAAAACACATAACAACAATGAATACCACTCAGCAAGACACTGCCACATGCTGACACAAACACAAGTCTGAGAAACTTTTACACTAAGAGTATGAAATCTTACTGAAATGTTTGTATAGTGCTGCCACTGTAAGTGCATGGTGGCAAGTTTGCGAATTTAATTGTCAGACCTCGTATGTTTTGATAAAAGTCCTCTATCACACGTGTCTTTTCCCAATACTTTTCCCAGTCTGTTGCCTGTCTTTCCGTTGTCTTCACAGTGCCTTTCACTGAGCAGAATAAATTAATTTTAATGAACTCCAGATTACCAATTTTTTCTTTTAGTGATTGTGCATTAGGTATAGAATATAAAAAGTTGTCTCCAAATCAAAGGTCATCTGGATTTTCTCCTATGTTATTTTCTAGGAGTTTTATAGTTTTACATTTTACATTTAGGTCTGTGAACCATTTTGAGTTAATTTTTGTGAAGCATGTAAATTCTATATCTAGAAAGGTTTTATTTTTTGTTTATGGATATCTAGTTTTCTAGCACCATTTGATGAAAGACTATCTCAGCTTCATTGTATTGCCTTTGTTTCTTTATTAAAGATCAGTGGACTATATTCATCTCAGTAAATTACTGGGCTCTATTGTGTTTCACTGATCTATTTGTCAGTTCTTTTTCCAATACCACACTACATTGATTTATTTTTATAGTTTTACAGTAAGTCTTAAAGTAGCATATTGTCAAACCAGTCCTCCAACTTCAATCTTCTCTTTTGATAACAGCTTGCTTTAGATCAGCGTGTACAGGGGGTATTTTTTTTCCATGATTGTAATTGTAATTGATCTACATGGTATGGCTTCATAGTCCGTTTGTTATAGGCAGAATACAGTTGGATGTTTTTTGTGCAATCTTGTATTTTTCCCTTTAATTTAGTGTGCTTAAATTACTTGCATTTAAATAGTATAATGAATACACTAATAATGTAATTATTAATATAATTTAACTTTTGTGTAGCACTTTTATATTTGTCTGGTTCCTATTTTTCTTTCTTTGTGTCTACTTGCAGCTTACATTTGGACTATTTGAACATTTTTATTATTTTATTCTGAGTTTCCTATTGGTTTATTGTACATATTGAGTATGTTTTAGCAGATGTTATAAGGCTCACTACATAAACACATAGCCTGAAATATAGTTTCATAGTCTATGAAACCTAGGTTTACCATTATAAATAAAATAGAAAAACCTTACAATCTTATAACTCTTTTTCCTCTTGTAGATTTATGCTATAGTTATCAATGTATCATATCTACAGACACTAAAATTTACCAAAATCAAAGATTTTTGCTTTAAATAGCTATACATGCTTTAAACTTCAGAAGATCAAAATAGTCTTATCTACTTACCCAGAAATATGACCTCATTGTTCTTGCATTATTCCTATAATTCCAAGTGTCCCTTTGGTGTCATTTGCCATTTACGTATAAACTAGGGTGCATGTGTGTGTGTGTGTGTGTGTGTGTGTGTGTGTGTGTGTAAAGAGAGCACAGTTCCCCTGAAACAAATTCTCTTAGTTTTTCTTTATTTGATATTGTATTTCACCATTATTTCAAAAGACCATTATCACATTATGTAGAATTTTAGGAATACAGTTCTATTTTTCAGCACTTTAAGTTTGTTATTCAATACTTACAAGAATTTGCATTTATCTGAAATATTGCTCACTTCTATATAAAATAAAATTTTTCTCTGGCTGCTTTTTTTTCTTAATGTTTGATTTCCAGAAATTTTATTAGGATATATATCTGAGACTGTATTTTGTGAGTTTACCTTATATAAAATTTGCTGTATTTCCTGTGCAGTTTCCTGAGAATGTATATACACATAAATGTCTTTTACAAAACTTGTGAATTTTGGCCATTTTTCATTCTAATATTTTTTTCTGAGCCCACTTATTTATCCTCCCTTTCTGGTCCTCCAAGTACATAAATATTAGATTTTTTGCTATTATCTATCTCATAGGTTTTTGAGTTTCCGAATTTTTTTTCCAATCTTGCTTTTTAATTATTCTTCTAAATAAGTAATCACTACTGCTACCTTCATCCATTTAACTGAACTTTTATGTTATTTTCATTCCTCCACAGTATGTCTCCATTCTATATGGCCCACCTGGTGAGTGTATTATATCACACATATTATCATTCAATTCTAAAATTATATTCATTTATTTTTTATATAATGTTCCCTGCTCTGCAGAGGATGCCTATCCTTTTTTTTTTTTCTTTTCCATTTCAGGTGTTTTATTTTTACCTCATTGAGCTTAGTTATAATAGTTGCTTTAAAGTGATTGTCTGATGATGCCAAATCCTGAGTCATTTCAGTATTGGTGTACTGCTTATGCTCCCCTTTCTTTCTTTGAATATTGAAATTTTAGATTTTACTGTAAACATTTGAAATATTATGTTTTGAAATACTTGGTCCAGTTAAAATATGAAGAATGCTGAATCCTGATTCTGTCTTGTTTGAGCACGCAATTAATCCATTTGCTTGAAAATGCAATTTCTGTCTCATTTTCTAAGAGCTGTTATTTCAATATCATGTCCATTACAAACTTGTTCTGTGATGCTTTAAATTTGCCCCTGCAATATGATACGCAGATTAATTTGTAACTTTGTTAATAGCTTACATAGGAGTTTAGTTTTCACTATTTTATTATGTTGTTTTGGTTTCTTCTGCTGTTCTCTTCTCTCTGTGAATCACCACACAATATTCTGCTCAGAGAGAGGCTCCTTTTCCAGGCCTCCCAAACCCTTAGTTTTCTTCAACTAGTTTAGCTGGCTATGGTGCATAATTAGGGCTTGTATCAACTACAGGTCAGGAGAGAAAAAAGAAGAATGAGGGAAAAAGATGTAGATTGTGGAAACAATTGTTAAGAAGATGAAAAGACAAGCCAATAGTAAGAACATGAAATAGAAAGAAAATATGCAAGAGTGAAAAAGAAATGCAACTAATCCAAAAAAGCACTGCAACAGAGAGGACACACAATTGAAAAATAATAACATATGAAAAGATGCTCAACATGACATCGTGATTTAAAACAATGAGATATTACTACACACATATAAGAGTGGCTAAAATCTAAAACATTGACTATACCAAATGCCAGTATAGCCATACTCTCTATCTCTGCTGGGTCTTTGGCCTTGAGGTTCAAAGAACGAATCCACAGACCACCACAAGTAAGCAAGAGGATAGATTTTATTGACAGTTACTTAAGAAGGGAGATAAGAACTCTGAAACAGCAAAGAGGGGAACCCAAGTGGGTAGTCTCTCTGTGTCTTCTTTCTAGGAATTTATATACTGCTTTTCTTATTCTGCAAGTAAAGGGATTTGGGGAGAAGGAATGTTATAATTATTTGTCACCAGAGGCTTGAGGACAGAAGTTAATTTTAAGACTGCCCCTGTGCAGGGCTTTGCGCCTATAGCTCAGCAGCTAGGGCACCAGCCACATAGACTGGACCTGGCGGGTTCAAATCCAGCCCAGGCCTGACAAACAATGACAACTACAACCAAAAAA
>CAUYRH010071332.1:0-48976 GCA_963574655.1 Perodicticus potto | reverse complement strand
TGAGGCACAGGCACCGAGCCAGCAAAATTATTTTTTTTTTTTTTTGAGACAGAGCCTCAAGCTGTCACCCTGGATAGAGTTCTGTGGCGTCACAGCTCACAGCAACCTCCAATTCCTGTGCTCAAGCGAGTCTCTTGCCTCCACCTCCCAAGTAGCTGGGACTGCAGGCGCCTGCCACAACGCCCTCCCATTTTTTGTTTCCAGCTGTCATTGTTTGGCGGGCCGGGCTGGATTGGAATCCGCCAGCACAGGTGTACGTGGCTGGTACCTTAGCCCACTGAGGCACAGGCACCGAGCCAGCAAAATTATTTTTTTTTTTTTTTGAGACAGAGCCTCAAGCTGTCACCCTGGATAGAGTTCTGTGGCGTCACAGCTCACAGCAACCTCCAATTCCTGGGCTCAAGCGAGTCTCCTGCTTCCGCCTCTCAAGTAGCTGGGACTGCAGGCGCCCGCCACAACGTCCGGCCATTTTTTGGTTGCAGCTGTCATTGTTGTTTGGCGGGCCCGGGCTGGATTCGAACCCGTCAGCTCAGGTGTACGTGGCTGGCGCCTTAGCCCGTTGAGCCACAGGCGCCGAGCCCAGCAAAATTATTAAAACAGGTAGTCAACTAATAGTGTCCTTGTCCTTGGATAAATAAATTCACCACCTTATTTTTAAAACATTCTTACATAACAGGGAACCCTCGGAAGACAAGAAATAAAAGTATAACTAGCTCATTTTATTCATTTTTCTTTTAGCAAACACTTAACCTAATGCCTACCATGTGACAAAAGCAACAAGGATTCAGCAAAACCGAAAAGGGTCCTGCTCCCATTGTTTGCACATTTATTCGGTGCCTACTTTGTCCCAGGTACTCTAAGCATATGCTTTGTCCTGAAGGAGATAAGACAGTCCAGAAGGACAGAGTCAACAAATCAGAGGGAAGTACACACAGTACGAGCACGTATAGTATGATGGCCCCATAATTAAAGAGAATCTGAATCTCCCAATGATCAGAACTGAATTTTAAAGACGGAGGGTAGTTACTGAGGAGCTCCTAGCAGAGAACTTGTATAACCCAGATTGAGCGAGTATGGCGCTACCAAGTAACTCTATAAATAACTCGGTTTGGTGATAGGAGGGATACAAAGGCATACAGGAGATAGGGCAGGGCCTCAAGAAATAAACGAAAGAGTTTGATCTTTATGCTGAAAGCTATAAAGCAACTGCAGGGTTTGGGGGAGTGAATTAGAAAGATCAAACTGACATTCGAGAAAGAACTCTTTGAAGGAGACCAATTATGAAATAAGAAAATCACAGGAATCCAGGTGGAAAACATGTCTATGGCTCTAAATAATCCACAAATGATCTTCATGGAATCTAAAAGAGAAAGGCTTTGTTTTTCTGAGGGTGAAATGTTCAGCAACTCTGGCCACTGAGAATGCAGCCAAAAGCCAGTAAGAAAAGGTGAGAAAAATGATTGGTTATTTTTTAGGAACTCTGCTTACAAAACAAGCCTTTTTGCAGAGAGTACTTACTTGGAACTGCATGTAAAATAATGTTACAGGCTTAATAACATAGATTTTCAGCAGATATACGGCAGTCAGGGAAGAAAGACGTGTGTAGGAATAAGAAATGATAGTTGAAAGTGAAAACGAGATCTAAATGTCAGAGGCCTTGCCTTCCTAGTTGTATTTCTAATGCTTATCCTAATATCTGGCATAGTGCTGTGTGCTCAATAAATTTGTATTAACATTTACAAATATCTACAAATAAATGCATCATAAAAGTCATACAGAAGAATTAGGAGAAAATTCCTATTCATAATTTACCACAGTAGTCCCCAAAGTTGCCAGTATATTATATCCCAAGACAATGAGTGATGTTCATCCTGAGGCCCCTGGGGTGGTTTGCACAGAACATCCAGCCACTGTGTCAGACTTAACTCTGCCAGAACACTCATCTCAGTCTTTTCTGGAGCTCGGGGGATGTTGTGTCTGCAGCCTGAAGCAGCTGCCTCCAAATAAGAGATTGAACTATGGTGTAGCCTGTCAAATACTGAAATAAAAACGATGAAACTCCTTTCTTAAGGAGTGTCATCTCTTCAGTCCTCTTAAAAAATACCATCTATCTAATTAACCCTTTTATCATTTGGCGCAAAGATAAACCAAACACAACCAGGTTCTACTTAGAGTGGTTCTCATGCCTGAAGGCATATCAGAATTTTTTTTTTTAAACTTTATTTTATTTTATTTTTTTTTTTTTGGTGGGTGTAGTTTTCTCCATATATGATCATGTCGTTTGCATACAGAGATAAATGTATTATACTTCTTCCCTTACAGTGCACATACATTTTCTTTCTTCCTTTCTTTCTTTCCTTTTCTTTTTCGTAGCGACAGAGTCTCACTTTTGTGGCGTCACACAGCTCACAGCAACCTCCAACTGCTGGGCTTAGGCGATTCTCTTGCCGAGGCGGGGCCTGAACCAGCCACCTTCGGTATATGGGGCCGGCGCCCTACTCGATGAGCCACAGGCGCCATCCGGCATATCAGAATTTCAAGTGAACTTCTGAAAATTAATTTTTCCTGGGTCTCATTCCCAGGGATTCAGATTCAAGTAGACCTAGGGTAATGGTATGTGCTAAGAACTTTTATTTTTATTTATTCAATTTGTTATTTTTAATATCCAAATCCCAGCCATGCTTGAACATTAGAAACATGAGAATGCCCAAAATATATTTGATATGTTCAGATAAAAAGAAAAAATTGACATACTATCTGCTTGGTCTGGTCAGAAGCCTTCCCAGGCCCTCCCCACCAATGGCTTGCCTGGCTAGTTGCTTGCGGGGAGCTTCAGCATGTCAAGGATAACCTGTGAAGCTAACTGCATAGGTATTGCCCTTTATATTTGTTAATGATTGTTTTAAAGCTCCGCTTTTAGAGCATGCTGAGAAGGGATGACCTCTTTCTCTCTGAATCTACTCAGCTCTTCATTTACTAATTAATGACTTATCAAACTGTTATGTCTAAATGTGCCAATGGTGAGAAAAAAAGACCTCTCTCTGATCATTAATCTTCTCTTTTTTCTTCTTTTATTCAACTCACAGGAAGATCAAAACATTTGTCTAGACCCCATGCTGCAAAGTTTTTTTCAAAAAAAAAAAAAAAATTCTCACATAGAGAGATTGACCATGAAACAGAAATATGGGAACTTCCATCTTCCTTTCTCACTTATGCTCCAGAGTTTTATTAAATATGCATTTAATGTATGCAGACATTGATGTCAAAGCAATGCCTCTCTGAGCACAAAGAGGGGTGAGACCCCGTGTTCTGCCCCAGTGATCGGCATTGTCTTTGGATATTGTGGCAACTAAATCCAACTATAGCTAAAAGCAAAGAGAATTGCAATCACTACCAAATAAGTCTTTGGTGTTGCTTCTGTCACTGGTGAGGGTAATTATTAAGGTGCAGAATTATCATGGTTCTGTTACAGCAGAACTCCACCAGACTGGACCAAATATTCCCTGAAGAGCTTACTATAACCTTTAAAACCAAAACCAACAACCAACCAACCAAAAAACACAACAAACAAACAAACTCCCCAAACCCAAACCTTACAAACTTTACATTTATACAAATGGGACAGATGAATTATGCATTCTGTCCCAAATCACTTCCACTTTAAAATGCAAAAAATGCAGTAAGAGGTGTAACCAATAGAATGTCTGCATGTGTGCATCGGAGAGAGATATGAAAGGTACGAGAAGGTTTAGAACAACTGAGCAACCCAGATGTCCGTCGACAGGAGGGTGGATACACTGTAGTAAATTCATACGGTGGAATACTATGGTGGAATACTAGACAGTAATAAAGATGAAAGAAATACGACCATGTGCAGCAACATGGGTGTGTCACAAATACAATATTGAGCTGAAGAAGCCAGGTATAAAAAGTCATATTGTATGTTCCCATTCCAAAAACAGGACAAAATAATCTAAGGTATAAAAAGTCAGGACAGTGGCCAGTTCTGAGATAAAAGGAAGTATTAATTCTTGGGGGGAGCACACTGGGGGCTTTGGCAAAATAAAATGGTGGGAATTACACAGGTGTGCTTACTTGGAGATATTTAATTGAGCTGTACACTTAGGATTTGTGTACTTTTCATCACATTAAATTTTAATAGAAAGTTAAGAATTGCTTTAAAGTCCATTTATTTCAGGATGATCATTTTAATTACATTAGCCTTCAATCAATGCCAGGAGATAAGAAAAAAGGGAATAGTGCAAAGCAGCAATCAGTAAATTAAGAATAAACTGACCATTATTTTAAAATTTAGCAATTTTTATTTTTTTATTTTAGCAGATAACATTGTTATAAAGGGAAATGGAAGTAAAATTTCAAATAAAAGGGTCCTTTTTCATTGGGTCTTCACTTTGCTTCCCCTGCCTGCTTTTTTTTTTTTATGACAGAGTCTCACTTTATCACCCTGGGAAGAGTGTTGTGGTATCGTCACATCTCACAGTAACCTCAAACTTCTGGGCGAAAGCAATCCTCTTGCCTCAGCCTCCTGAGTAGCTGGAACTATAGGCGTGCACCACCAAGCCTTGATAATTTTTCTATATTTTTTTAGGTAGAAATGGGTCCCACTCTTGCTCAGGCTGGTTTTAAACTCCTGAGCTCAAGCAATCCTCCCACCTCAGTCTCCTAGTGTGCTCGGATCACATGTGTGAGTCACCATGCTCAGCCTCCTACCTTCTTTTTGATCATTATTTGCTCAGTTCAATAGCAGGAGGAAAATGATGAGTTGAAATAGATTCTAAAATTCAATAGAACTTTATTGTATCTCTCAGTAACACATAATGGCTTTTTGCACCTCTGAGTAACATATAATGGCTTAAATGAAGCCTTACAATGTTCGTAAGTTTTAGGCCAAGGGTTGTTTGGTTTCTTTCTTTGGTTTGAACCAGTGATTTCCAACAGAACTTTACGCAATGATGAAAATGTTCCTCTGTGAGGATTATGATAGCCACTAGTCACATGGGCTTTTAAGCACTTGAAATGTGGCTAGTGCAACTGAAAGAAAGGAATTTTTACCTTAATACAATTTTAGTTAATTTCAGTACAAGTTCAAATAGCCACATGTGCCTGGTTGCTCCTCTCTTGGACAGTGTAAACTTTATGCACATCTGGTCCACATTCTCTCAGTAGGTATGTGACATGCTCTGATGACAGAAGTTGTTGAAATGACTAAAGAACAGAAGAAATGACAGAGAAGGTGAAGAAGGCAAGTGGAGTTTACTGGCTTGCACAGTGACCGGAAAGGAGATGGATGTATCTGAAATGTTTATAAAAGATCTATAAAATCTCAAAGTCCTTAGGAACATTAAATGGGGCCCCAGGAAAAAAAAAAAAAACTTTTAAAATGTTAAATGTATCCAGATTACACCTACATAAAAATCCAGAAGGATAGGGCCAAAAGCAATAGAGTAGCTGACCAGAAAACCTTACTAGGATATAGGTAAGTAACTGGCGCCTTTGATCCTAACTTAGTAAATGCTCTGAGAGGGCATTAGTAAGCTAATGCCCTGGTTTTGAGGCTGTACCATGCAGAACTTTGGACAGGCCAGTGTCTCAGATACCTTAGCAGAGAATCTTTTCTTACTTTGTGAACTTAATAGTGCTTATACTTTTCTCTTGATAGATTCTGTCTTGACTTGAGAAAAATTGCTATTTTACAACATTTTATTTGTTATTTGAAGAATCCGTCTTTCTCGACAAGGTTAGTAAGACACTCATATTTTACCCACTCTTGCTGTGCCAGGGTAAGTGTTCTGGTGTACCAACTCACAAGTGTTTTCTGATCATTTCCCAAATAGCTTAGAACACAGTGGCCTTAATAAAAAAAGTGACCTTGTAAACTGCTTTTATGATTTCTGGGGCAGTATTATGATTCACTTGCTATCTAAAAGTAAGACTGATGTACCAACTGAGTTTGAAGGATTACAGCTATAAAGTGATTTGAAGAATTTCTTGTAAAATATTTTTCTCACTGAAAACCACTATTTCTTCTTGTAAATAAGAAAAATACTAGTATTTCCATTTTTAGACATTTAAAAACATTTATTTCACACACCAAATAAGTAAATAAATGTAAAGCCAACCTTAGATTAGTTAAAATTGTATTTCTTCAGCTCTAAAACCTTTTCCCCATCTTTTCTTTTACTTACATATTAACATTTATGCAATCAGGATGTATCTTAGAATCAACATAGGAAAGAAACTTACCAGATTCCAAGTAGGGCAATCAGTTTTTTAACAAAATTATTACTGCCCCCTGATTGATTAACTGTATTTTACCTATGCTATATGTGGTTCATACAAATTGTCTAATTATTTACATTGGCAGTAGTATGTTTAGTTAAATTTCAACATATATATGATTTCCTAATATTAAAAATCTCTTTAAGAATATATTATTCAGCAGTTTTGAGATGTAAAGTTATTCCTTATTTGAAAGACTGCTTGCCATTCACCAAATAATGTAATTAAAAGCAAGAGAAATTGCCAAATTTCTCATATCACCAAATTTTCAAAGTTAAAAAGGAGGTAGGGGGCTCGGTGCCCATAGCACAGTGGTTACAGCACCAGCCACATACACCTAGGCTGGCAGGTTTGAGCCTGGCCTAGGCCTGCTAAAAAACAACAATGACAACTGCAACAATAAAAAATATAACCAGGCATTGTGGCAGGCACCTGTAGTCCCAGCTACATGGGAGGCTGAGGTAAGAGAATCACGCAAGCCCAAAAGTTGGAGGTTGCCATGAGCTATGATGCCATACCACTCTACCCTGAGGGCTATCTAATAAGATTCTGTCTCAAAAAAAAAAAAAAAGGAGGTTGATATAACTGATTTATAGATTTTCATGAACCCTCAATCAGGTACCAAACATCTGTCAAACACTACCAGCTCACTTTTAAGAGTGGTCATTTAAATTCTAGCATCGTGGGCGGCACCTGTGGCTCATCGAGTAGGGCACTGGCCCCATATACCAAAGGTGGCGGGTTCAAACCCGGCCTCAGCCAAACAGCAAAACCGAAAAATAGCCGGGCGTTGTGGCAGGCGCCTGTAGTCCCAGTTACTTAGGAGGCTGAGGCAAAAGAATCGCCTAAGCCCAGGAGTTGGAGGTTGCTGTGAGCTGTGTGATGCCACGGCACTCTACCAAGGGCAATAAAGTGAGACTCTGTCTCTACAAAAATAAATAAACAAATAAATAAAATCTAACATTGTATAATTTAATTAAAGGAAGAAATAAATTTATAAACTGAACTAAATAGGAAAAGCAAACAGTCTCATGCTGTCCTCCACTATACCTCTCTATATTCTAGTCAATTCTTAAGGTACTACAAAGTCCTTAACACAATTTAAAAAACAGCATACTGCAGGGATGCTCTTAATACCTGCTTGTGGCCAAACATAAATCATAAGACTTCAAATGCAGTCTTAAACTTAGATTATGCTAATACAGACAAAATTGATATGAAATTGAATAAATATGGGTGAAATACAGACAAAAGTGATATGTAATTGAATAAATATGGGTGAAATCTCTTTCTGATGGACCATATACGCTGAAAAATACTATATCCCTACATATATATGATTAAAAAATAAATGTTTTATGTTTTTAGAGACAGGCTTTTACTCTGTCATGCAGGCTAGAGTCCAGTGGCATGATCATAGCTCATTGAAAACTCAATCTCCTCAAGCTCCTGGGCTCTAGTGATCCTCCCACTTCAGCCTTTAAGTAGTTGAGACTACAAGTGTATATCACCATACCCAGCCAAAAAAGAAATTCTATAAAAAAATAATGGGATCAAGAGAAAAGAAAAAAAAACAACAACAAAAACGCCACAGGGGTTCAAACAGAGAGCTAGAAATCATATCATATTATCCCTCAGATTTTATTATTTAGAATAAAACAAAAAGGCTTAATAATTGTCTGCTTGATCTCTTCTTTCTTAAATGTCTCACCACCACACTCCCTGTCTCTAAAAACATAAAACATTTATTTTTTAATAATCATCCTGGATTTATCTCCAACTAATTTCCTCCCTGTTCTTTGGACATTCCCCATCTTAGGGATTTGCACATGTGTCTATTCTGTCCAGATATTCATGTAAGTATTTCCTCACTTTCAATGACCTCTAATCAAAGACTGTATTATAATATTGGACTTTCATGACTATTTCTTAGAAAATATCATTATTCTTTATCACCCTTTTTTGCTTAATTTCTCTCCATAGCACCTGCCACCACCTTTTACATTTCGTTTAATATTTGTTAGTATTTCTACCAACAGAATAAGAGCCTAGCAGAGTAGACACTGCTTTTGTTTATTTGTTTGGCTTTTTTGTTTTTTAGATACAGATTCATTCTGTAATCCTGGATAGAGTGGTATGGTATCATAGCTCACAGCAACCTCAAACTCTAGGCCTCAAGAATTCCTCATGCCTCAGCCTCCCAGCTAGCTGGGACTTAAGGTGCTCACCACGAAACTTGGCTAATATTTTCTTTCTATTTGGAGTAGAGATGGGGCATTGCTCTTGTTCAGGCTGGTTTCCAACTCCTGAGCTCAACTAATCTACCTCAGAGTGCTGGGAATATAGGTGTGACCCATCATACCTGGCAGACTCTGCTTTGTTTTGTACCTGTCATCTGGGAAGTTCTCAGTACATATTAATTAAAGAAAGGAATGAATAAAATTAGAGTAGTAAACATGAACTGACCTTGGGGTGGCTGGGGGGGGGGCTTTGAGCAATATAATAACCAGTCCAAGTCTTGGGTTTTAACGGACACAGGGTAGATGAAAGACGGAGCCTTGGGTCTGTGCTGTGTGCAAGTTGCTTCTAAAGTCCTTGTATATATCATGTGCCTATGAAACTTTATACCTCAGTATAAAGGTGTTCTAGAAAAATCTATTAACCCATGAAAGAGACAAAGAAAGTAACTGATTGACTTTGGGGGGGTTGTTTTGTTTTGTTTTTAGTCAGAGTCTCACTTTGTCATCTAAGCTGGAGTGTAATGGCACTATCATAGTTTACTGCAGCCGCTGAACTCCTGGGCTCAGGTGATCCTCCTGCATCAGCCTGCCAAAGAGCTGGGACTACTATAGTTCGATACCATCATTCCTGGATAATTTTTTTTTAATCTTTTGTAGAGACAAGCTCTCATTATGTGGCCTAGCCTGGTCTAGAACTCTTGGCCTCAAGTGATCCTCCCTCCTTGCCTCCCAAAGTTCTGGGATTACAGGCACAAGCCACAGTACCTAACCAACTGACTATGTCTTGACTCAAGGTATGAAAAAAAAAAAAAGAAAGAAAAATTCTTTAAAAATAGATAACTTACCACTGAACTAATATTGGTTGGTTGTTTTAATTTTTACTACCTATACAATTCAAAAAACCTCAAGTCAAAATGCCTCAGTCGTGGAATGTGAACATAAATTCTCTCTTCAGGAAGGCACATAAAAGCCAGGTCAACTGTGTTTCCACAGATAAAATTCAGACACATAAACTCATATGAAGGTGTCCAAAAAATCAAATTGTATAATTAAATACTAAAGATTTTAGTTTTAGACTTATAAGATAGGAACTATAAAACAACAATGCTTATAATGTTCATAAACATAAAACAAGTAATGCAAAAGATGAAAAAGAAGAAATATAAAAAATAGGAAGAAAGATTTGAAGAGATATAAAAAATCTATAATTAAAAAAAAATCCTACAATTATAAACTAAATGGATGATTTAAAAAGTACATTAGACATAAAGGAAGAAAGAATTAGTGTACTGGAAGACAGAGATGAAGAAATTACCTGAAAGAAAGTACAAAGTTAAAGAGATACAAAATGTAAGACAGAACTAGGAGACATGGAAGATTGAGAAGGCTTAAAATATATTAAATTGGTGTTCCAAGAAAAGAGAATGGGAAGACTAAAGGGAGACACTATTCAAAGAACTAAAGGCTAAAAAAAATTTCCAAATTTTCCAGAAACTTGCAAATGAGAACAATATAAAGAAATCCACATATAAAAATAAATACCTTGGTGAACCACAGAAAGACAAAGAAGGCTGAAAAAATAGCCATGGAGAAAAGGTACAATACTGTACAGGCCTGAATATATTCTCCTAAAATTCATGCCCTTTCTGGAACTTTTTAATATGACTGCATTTGGAAATAATGTCTTTGTAGATATAATTAGTTAAATCAAGAAAAGATCATAATGGAGTAAAGTTTTCCCTAAATTCAATATCAGTGGTATCCTTTTAAAATAGGAAAAGAGACATAAAGACAGAAACACACAGAAGGCAGGCATCCTTTGCCAAAACACAGAGGCCAAGATTAGAGTGATACATCTAGAAACCAAGGAATGTAGATAAGGGATTTTTGGAAACCCTCAGAAACTAAGAGAGAGGCATGGAACACATCCTCTCTTAGAGAGAGCCTGGCCATGCCACTATCTTGATCTTGGATTTCTGGCCTTCAGAACTGTGGGAGATTACTTTTCTGCTGTTTTAAGCCATTTGGTTTATGCTTATTTGTTGTAGTAGTCCTATGAAACTAATACAATCACCTCTACAGGAATCGCAATTTGACTGCCATTAATAGTAACTGTGGAAACGAGATCAAAGAAAGTGCCATCCTCCACATGCTAAATGAATATAGCTATTGACTTTGAATTTTGCATCTGTTCTTTTTTTTTTAACTTAAGAATGAGAACATAATAAATACTCTGTAGATTACAAAGCAAAATTTAGCATTAGCAAAACCGTGCTGATTAAACTTCTACATATATGCTTTAAGAGGAAAGTAAATTATCCTATCAAAAAAAATCTCTGAAATACAAGATAGAATGGTGACTAAATAAGCAGGTTAAAAAGTAGGGAATCTAACAAACATTTATTATATAGAAAAACAATTATAATATCATCTAATTTGGCAGCAAAAAAGAAAGTAAAGTAAAATATTAGGTATAATATAATTAAGAGATTGAAGGAGGTGATCAGAGTTTAATTTGTCCGGCATTACTCAGCAGTATTGTGGAAATAAAGATTAAATTGAATGTCTGTTGATTTTAAGATTCATTTTGCACTTTTAAATGTTAATTGTTAAAAGAACAAAAATAGATTTAGAACGGACAAAACAGTAGAGAGAAATAATGAAATATATATAATAAAAATGGGTATTAAATGAATATAATTAATGAAAAAGTAGGATCAATACAAAATGGAAAATAATACTGTAGACATACTTCTATGTACAGGTTATGAAATAGATTGTCATTATGAATTTGAAAATACACTGCATGCTATTGCAAGTGACAAACTTGCCAAACCTGGATAAAAAATATGTGCCTACTGAATAATAACCAAACACATACATATGTTAATATCAGAAAATATAGGCTCGAAAATGAAACAAAACAAAAAGAACAGAGATGAAGGGTCACTTCATAATTATAAAAGGAACAATTAACACATTTGCTTTTGAATGGTTAATGTCAGAATTGTAAGTGTTTCCTTCACCCAAAAGTGCACAATATACCTGTGCAGGGTGCCCCTTCCCTTCTCCTCAGGTCACCCCAACTTGAATTTCATTGAGCTGCTTCCATATGAGCATATAAGTGTTGATCAACCAGTTCCAACTTAGTATTCAGTACACGTGGTGTTTGTTTTTTCATTTTTGTGATACTTCACTTAGAATAATGGTCTCCAATTCCATCCAGCTTGTTACAAAAGATATAAAATCTCCATCTTTGTACGGCTAAATAATACTTCATGCATACATATGCCATAATTTATTGATCCATTCACATATTGAAGGAAATTTGGGTTGTTTCCACATCTTTGCAACTGTGAATTGTGCTGCTATAAACATCTGAGTGCAAGTTAAACTGGTGCCTTTATAAGAAGAAAAATATATATTAGAGCTCTCTCTCTACCATAGGAAGGAAGACGTCGCAGTTTGCAATGGAAGAGAGTCCTCACCAGAACTCTGCCATGCTGACATTTGGTCTCAGATTTCTAGCACCAAAAATTATAAGAAAATAAATTTATGTTGTTTAATACCCAGCCTATGACATTTAGTTATAGCAGTCCAAGTTGACAAAGGCACAATGGAATAATATTTAGGCATTTAATTTTGGTAGGGGGGAGAGTATGTAGAACACAATGCCAGTTTTATTTTTAAAAATTGGGATGGTGAATTATTGTGGATAGTTCAGATTAAGTAAATATATATTTTTAGGTATATCATGAGAGTGATGCCATTATTTTGAGGATAAATGAGTTGAGGTACATACAAGCATGCTCTTCTAAACTTAATTATTTGGGGGAACAGCATAAAATAAAAAAGAATACAATTAATGATCTTTAGCTAAATTGAAGTACCTTCTGTATTGTATGCAATAATAGGTTAGGATCATTTGAGGCAATAAACTTTGTAATTCTTTTGAAAGTTGCTCTAAAACTCCTAATTCCTCCTAAAACACATAAACAAAATCTTAGAACTGTACTGATTCATACCAATTATAAAAATGATAATCCTAATGGTATCTTAATGTCTTACTATGAACTAAATATCACCTGAGTCCTGCACACATACTTTTATGTTTAACCCTCACCACACCGTCGGGAAGGTATATCTGTATTGCAGTTGGGAAAAAAAAGGAGGACTAAAAGGTTAAGGAATTTGATCATGTACATTCTTTCACCTATATGTAGGCCAGCATTTCAATTATTTATTTTGCATTAATTTCAGATCTATAAAAAAGTTGCAAAAGTAACACACAAAATTTCTATTCACCCTTTACTCAGCTTCCCGCAATGTTAACATTTTATATAGCTATAATAAATTATTTAAATAAATACTACTAACTAAATATGACCTTATTGGAATGTTGCCCTTCACCCCTCCGATGTTCTTTTTTTTTCCAGGACTCATTCCAGAATTCCACACTGCATTCAGTTACTAAGTCACCTTGACCACCTTTATTTGGGACCGTTCCTCAGGATTTCTTTTTCTTTCATGACTGTGACAGTTTTGAAGAGAAATGGACAATTATTGTGTAGACTGCTTTTCGATTTTGTTTTGTCTAGTGTTTTCTTTTGATTAGAAGTTACACATTTTTGTCAAAAATATAGAAGTGACATGTCCTTCTCAATGTATTATATAAATTACATGATGTCCATATGTCCTACTTCTGGTCATGTTAGTCTGATCATTTAGTTAGGGTGGTAGGTCTTCCATGGCAAATTTACTAATTAGTACAGAGGATGCCAAAAATATATATATACATTTTAAGAAAGTTAAAAAAAAAAAAACCCACAAAACTGTATTAAGGGCAGCACCTGTGGCTCAAAGGAGTAGGGCACCGGCCCCATGTACTGGAGGTGGTGGGTTCAAAACCAGCCCCAGCCAAAAACTGCAAAAAAAAAAAAAAAAAAAAAACTGTATTAACATTGTAATATCCAATGTATACTAACAACAAACAGTCAAAAGGTCAATACAACCTAGAGGTTAGAACACCTCTTCTAAGTGCAAAAGTCACACATGACTGGTGTATTACAATTTTAATATCATTTTTTCCTTTCCTAAAATGTGTATACATATTTTTTGCATCATTTGTACATATCTTTTGGTGGAGGAATACTTTGAGGCTATGCAAATATTTTGTTTTTATTAACATATTTTTGCCCCATAATTTTATATCTATTCTAATCAACCACAACTATAATGGCAATTTGGCAAACGGTAATTTTTTATTTCTATCATTCCTTTACATTTATTAATTGGAATTTTACCCAAAGAAAGAGGTAGTCTCTTATCCTATTTATTGTTAATTCAATTGTTTGTTGATATCACAATGTACTAATTGATATTTACTTTATTGTATGGATTTTAACTTATCATAGTTATTATTTATTTTGTCATTCAAATTATCTAAGATTTGGTCATTGGCAGCTCCTTTGGGCTGGCTTTTATGTCCTTTCATCATGCCGCCATAATTTCTTTTTTCCTTCCTTCTCTTCCCCCCTCCCCTTTAAGCTCTTCCTAGCTTGGCAATACAAAGATTTCAGGCTCATCTTGTACTTTCTCTGCTTCGGCACTACATCAATCATTTCTCCAGTGATCTCTGTTTCCTCTTATTGGAGAATGGGGAGAAAAGTATCAAGAAAGCAAGATCTGAGTGTGTTTGTTGCTATAACCCAGAATATTTTAAGAAATGGAAATAAAAGCTTATCTTTTTTCTTTATCTTTAGTGCAAAGTGTGATAGAAGAGATGGAATGTCAGCTGTCAATGTACACAGAGCAGGAATTTATCTGAAGGAATTTTTTGTAGAATCCAGGGACCATATTTATATACGTGCTCTCTGCTGCCCTTGGAGACCCGGAAATATTGGACATTCAGCTCCTTCTGCTTGAGTTGTTTAAACAAATCATGAAGTCTCGGTCTTGCTCATAGATTATTTCTGTGGAGCCAGAATAGCACTTTTTATGCTCACAAAAAATGTGTCCAAGAATTATTATACAAAAAAAGAATAAATTATAACAAATGGTACAAAATCTGGCAAAGAGACTAATCCTTATCACTGTATGTAGTTCTCCATTCAGTTCTGAGTCAGGAGCTAGAATGCCAATTTACACTCATTAACCTTCCTGACATACTTCCTTCAGCAGAGCATAAAGAAGTTTGACTCTGAGTTGAAGCTTCCTGTGCCAGATTCTCAGCTCCAGCTCACTAGCTGTAGGCACAATGTTCTTCTCTCCCAATAGTGACAAGCAGGAAAATGGCAGCAGATTTGAAATTTAAATGACCTCAGGCAATGTGTTGACCTAAATTTTTTGTCAGTGATTTAAGAGGCATTCAATGGCTCTAGGCAGGAACAAAAAGAGAGCTGAAAAATTCTCCCCATGAATAATCTCAATCCACTTCAGGGCCAGATTTAATCTTCAGGTCTCTGCATAACTCAGTAACGTTTTCCTCTTGGGGAAATCAACAGGACCTCTGCTCTGTGAACACAACATTGAGCTCAAAGTAGTCAGTGCTTAGGAAAAGATGAATGATGCCAGAGCCTGGAGCCTTTGAAAGATTTAGTAAACAGAAAACATTACTTTGGAGATACCCAGAAATAAAATAAATCTTAATAAATTTGAGTATCAAATAAATATAAATAACACATGGACAGGAATTCTATATGAATAAGATCAGTACCCAGAGGGACTTCTAGAGTGGTCACTCCGGAGACATCTTAATAGTCTCTGAAGCCTTTAAAAATAAAACAATAATCTGAGGTCTAAAAACATAGTTTATGTAAAGCATGGTCCCTGTATCTAAATCAGCTATATAATCCTGAATAATCATTATTTTACATTATTACAATTGATGACATCAAGATTAAAAAACAAGTTAAAAAAATAAGAAAAAATCCAAGTTAGCATGAATAACATATATTCAATTCTAAATAACAGGATAAAGGCTGTACATATCTTTTCAAAAGTGTTTTCATGTTGTTATTCTTTGGTGTCATTTTTTAAAAGGAATCATATACCAGATGATATATTTGACAAGTAGAAGAAATTCTGTCATAGATATTCACAAAGTGTGCTTTATTTCCTGCAGCAAAACAATTGACTTTCTTTCATTCTCAAAAAATAAAATGTGTCAAAAGGTATAGTCTACATAATATTGATATACCGCTTTTGGTAGCACATTGGTACATAATTAACTGTACTTTGTAGTGTTTAGTTATTAGATATTATTTTTGCTATTAATAGAAATGGATTTTCACAATAGTTGTACTAAACTGCACTTAATAATAACTTATAAAGATTCATCCTTCATTCATAAATTCTATGCCTGATGAAATAATTAATCCACGGTTGCATCTACCATGTGGGAGGATTTATGATATGAAGTATTGTCCTGGCAAAGCCCAAAACTAGCAGATATTTCAAGTGTGAGTATAATGTATAGTGTATTATTCCAATGCAGTGCTAGTTTGAGAAAGAATAAAAGGTGATCTAACCACAGAGCTGCTGTTGAGTAAGTCAGGCATAATGGAAAAAAGGAAAAGTCCATTCACTTATATCAAACTTGTGTTGCAAGTATTCACTCATTTTGTTCTTCAAATCACAAGATAATCTTTCAAAAAAGTGGACCATTTCAATTCAATCCCCAGCCCATGCCATCTGGTCTGTATTTACGTTTGCTTATATTCCTTCTTCATGTGTCAAAACCATCAAGTGGTCAGCTTAACCATGTTGGATGTATGGTTGGAGAAGCAGTAAAAGATATCTCTAATTTCTATTGATACTTACATTTGAGCATCAAACATTATGTACTACTAATGCTTGTCAAAACACACTGAATCTAGGATTTGAGGAACAGGACATATAACCTAGATGTCATCATTCTTCTTCCATATAGAATAAAATTTTACATGTTTATGGTACATAAAAATACAAAGTTTTGTCAATTCCTTAATTTCTTTTTAAAATTTTTTTTTTATTTTTACATATACATGTGTTTATTAGGTTTCCACTTTTTGCCTTCACAGAATTTAAAAGGATTAAAATTTAATAACAGTAACGATGTTTAAGATAAGGACTAGAAACAAAAACCACATAAAGAATGAATGAAGATAAATACATTCAGAAAAGAAAACAGATGATTACCGCATCGAAATATTAAGCAATATTAATAATAATAATGCCAAGAAAGTAACGTTCACATTGTCAAATAAGAGTATGTCTATTATACAATGCTTTGACTCTGAGGCTCAGTATGAAGTCATCAGTTAACTTATTTTTTTCCCAAAGTCTCAAAAAATAGAGATCAAGTATCCAGATCAAGTAGAATGATTTTGAAATATTTCTTCTTTTTCTATCGTCTACAAGATTTGGCATGATCTGTTTTTTAAAACTGTCTTTTATTTTTATTTGTATAATATTAGATGTCAATTCCTTAATTTCTATTAATTTCTCTGTTTTCTGAGGCTAATGATTATTCAACCTCACTTAAATGTTATTTACTTTTATTTTTAAGTAGTAAATGTGCCATTATAATCACAGTTTCTCAGGATATTGCTGTCCCTTGTGCTGTTTTATACTCACACACTCATACACATGTCTAGCTTTCTCTACCTTTATTTATCTGTCAATCAATCGATCATTTTTTTTTCCTCTTTCAGGAAAATAGAAATTCCTTGAAGTCAAGGACAATATCTCTTATGCCTTAATATTCTCCTCAGATATAAAGTTAGTATGATGTCTTTTACAGAACAGGCATTGAAACACTGAATGCCTTTAAAAAAAAATGAAGAAATGGAGGGAAGTAAGAGTAGGAAGAGAAAAGAAAGAAAAGCTGCTCAAATGACATATTCCAGGCTTGGCAGCTCACGCCTATTATCCTAGCACTCTGGGAGGCTGAGGAGGGTGGTTCTCCTCAGAGTTTAGGAATTTGAGACCAGATTGAGCAAGAGTGAGACCCAATCTCTGCTAAACTAAGGAAATTAGGTGGACATCGTGGACTATCGTGCCTATAGTCCCAGCTACTTGGGAGGCTGAGGCAGGAGGATCTCTTCAGCCCAAGAGTTTGTGAGGTTGCTGTGAACTATGACACCAAGGCACTCAATCCCTGAGGTGACAAAGTAAGACTCTGTGTCAGAAATAAAAATTAAAAAAAGGAAAGAAATGATGCATTCCAAAAAACATAAAATTCATTTGCTAACCTCATTTTTCTTCATATTCTGGGCATTAAAATGTTGTCTAAAAATGTATGATTAGGTGCAGAAGAGAATCTTGGTTTATAAAAGAGAAAAAAACGTGACATAATATCTTTGCCTTAAATAAAATTTTGCCTATGGCTGGATAATAGTTATTGATCATATGGTTTTAAAATAAAAATTCAGACAACAAGGCAAGAATATGTGATCATATATAATCAGTAAAATAGCAATTTAACATAATAGAGACTAAATTCTTTTCTTAATATTAATCAATTATATTGGGGAAGGCAGTACTTGGTGACTTTATTGCCAAACAATGAAATAATTTCATAATGTAAAGGTACCCTATGTTAATTTTTATCTGTCAAAGATTAACTTTTCTTTCTTTAAATGGTTATTTAGATTTTTCTCTGTTTAGATTTTTATTTGTTCAACTCATCTATATCTTTACATGATACAATTTAATCATGCCCAAAGAATGATTTAAGTTGTTACAAATTCAAGTTTCATGAGATTTAGTTTTTCAGCTAATAATGAAAAGGAAAAGATTTATAGTTAGCAGTGACAACAAACTTGTATGGCAGGACATTTGTGAATAAAGCCACCGATGAGAACTGAAGCACAATTTTCTGTTACCAACTATGGGCATCTTTTGAAAGTCTATAGGTCAGAAGTCAGGGTTGATGTATCCTTACAAAGACTCTAATCCCAAGCCCTTACTGATTAAATATCCACTCACATCCTCTCAAAAGAAGGTATTATTTACTTTTCTAATTATCCCTTGACGTTGGTATTATTTCCTTCATTTTAAAAACCAGAGAATTAGTGTTCACAAAGTTTACGTACAGGCAGAGTCAGGATTTAAATCTGGTAAGTCTATTTCTAATGCTCATATTGTTTTTCTTAACCAAGACCCAGTTTTTAAACCTTTTTGTAACAGACGCATTTTCAAAGACAGTGTCTCATTGACCCTCAGTTTCTGGATCTCTAAAATGAGAATGATAATACAAAACTCCCAGAGTTGGACTCACAATTCAATATAACAGATGTGAAAATGCTTTAAGACCAGTGGTTGACAGTGGAGTATGTTAACAACAATGACAGTTCCTTTTATTTCTAAGAGACTTAAGTGCCTGAGTACTTCCACTGGGCATGAGCAATCAATTGTCAATGCTAGAGAGTGTCATAAAGAAAGAGTCTTCTGGAAGGACGTAGATCCTTATTACTTTTCTGCACAAAAATTTTTGTTTTGAAATTTTGGCTCTGCCAATTAATTCATAATTTTATGGACCAAACAACAGAAAGAAAAATGATTGATCTATATTCTGAACTATATTATTGTTGCAGGTTTCCCCACAATAATTATGATACCCTGTCTAAATATGTATTTTGTCAAATTGAATATAATGAATTCTTTCATGGTCCTAAAATTTATTCTGATTTAATTTCATAATTTACCTCATTTAAAGAACAAGAAAATATAAATTGTGTCCCAGCAAAATGAATTCCCAGGGTAGTATATATCAAAAATGTTAATAACATTTCTCTGTATTTAAATTCACAAATTTTTAGGGAGCTAAAATCAAAAAAGAATATAGATTCAACAAATTAATGTTTAAAGCAGAAATTAATAAAATCTAGTTTCTGTCTCTTATTTATTTTGTTTAAAGAATAACACAGATACAATTACCAAACCATTATTAAAGCTAAAAATTTTTAAATTTAATCCTCATCCTTAGATATATTTTCAATCTTTATTTGAAATGCTGAAAATTTTATAGCTTATCAGAGCTCCAATTGCTAGTAGGTGCTTCCTTCAGTTTAGTCCAAAGCTTTACTTGGGGAAAGGGGAGAGTGGGCAGGATAAGAGGGAGTGGGAGAGGAAGAGAGAGAGAGAATAAAAAAACTTGATTTTCTTTTCTTTTTTTTTTTTTTGAGGTAGATACTATTTATTATTTCTCATGTTACAAGTGAGAAATCTAAAGCTTAAAGATGAAAAATAACTTACTTAAGGTTATATAGGTAGGAAGTGGCAGTGATTTTCTAAATAGCTTTAGGGTGGACATGAAATTGAACAGAAGGAATAACTCGATACATAAATCACGTGTGAGTATGTGCAGAACAGGAGATTGGCATCTGGCAAGTTCCTTCATAGTTTCCTGACACGGCATGGCACCCACCCCATTCCTCACGCTGGAACATCTGCACTGTCTCTATTTCTTCCTGCCCCTTCACTTTTCACATCAAAATCTGACCATCTGATGTCCTGTCCAACATGGTCCATAGTATCTCTGTCACTCATTGTCCTTTCTCCGTCCTTACTGCCCTTTTCCTGGTTCAGTTTTCATCTCTGTATACCTTTATTGCAAGTTCTGCCTGTTAAAATTAATTATCTAAACCCAAATCTAATCACAACATCCACCAATTGGAAACATTTGGTAGCTGCCAGAGTTCCACAGGTTAAACATGGAGCTTCCCTATAGAGTTTATAAAGTCTTTCACGAGCCACACCCAATTTGCTGTTCTAGGGATGTTCCCAACACTCCAACCAAGACTCAAAACACGTACTGCCCCAGTATACTGTTGACTAACCCCATTAAAATCCTGAGTCTGTTCCTTTGAATTCGTTATTCCTTCATCTGGAATTCTCCTTTCCCATTTCAGTCTTCTATTTTTCAAAGTCTTATTAAAATATTTCCATCTTTGAAGTTTTCCTTCTCACTCAGTAGAAATTATGGCCTTCCCCATTTGTTTTCCTTACCCATTATGACTGCATTTTTAATAATTCAGCCACATAATAGCTGTATGTATACAAATTTTCCCAAAATGAAAGTGAGTAGGGAAATAGTATTTTGCAGCTATATTTCCTCAAGGAAAATTATTACAATAACTAGTACATAATAAAAATTCCACATAAGTTACCTAGAATCTTAAACCACAATAAAAATCAATCCTATGCTATATTTTTATGTCAGTTCCTGTAGCTCATAATTTTCTGTGTGTGTTCATTGCTCATAAAAGACAAAAGGAATATAGCACAGAATTGTTTGAAGGGTTCCTTTTAATTTCTGTTTTCTCCTTGCTAAAATGTTACTCATGCTCTAAAAACATAGAAGATCATTTCCACATAATTCATAATGACCCATTGCGGTCTTTTTATATTCTTAATCCAAACAAATGAATGCCTGATTAGATCAACTAGTATTAAATGGTCAACTTCAATATTTAAAAGTAAAAGTAAAATAGGGAATTCATTAGAATAACTGGTTAACATCATAAAATAACTAAATATACTGAAAGCAATAGCTCTGGCATCAATAAGTAAGAGAAACTTTGCATTAGCATACATCCTTGTGGCATTTACTGACTGCCAATTATGTTCCAGGTATTGACCTACTTATGGAAATGCAAAGTTGAAAACCTGGTCCCATATATCTAGGCTTTTGTTCATACATGGAAGTGCTCAGTTTGCTAAATTAACCAAGCATTTTTTTGGAAAATCCATTCTAACAACAGCAAAGACAACAAAATCTCTTCTCATAGCATGAAATCAGCTCATTTGAATCGAAGTGTGTGATTACTGTTCCAGTTAAAAACATTTATATTGTCTTGAATCCAAATATTAAAAACAGAGTTCTACATCAACAGCAAAAGTGAGCAATACATTTGCAACAGCAATAAGGAAGTTGTTATAATTAAATAACTGCTCTGTGATCACACAAGTCATGAAGCATTTCCAGCACAGGATGCCTCTCTTTTTAGCCATTGGCAGTCAAAACATGCATCACCAGGCAGGGCCACAGGCATAAAGGTGCTCAAATAAGCAGCTTAAGAAGAATTGTTTTTCATTTTTTAGTTCTGAATCCACATTCAAATGTATTTGATAATAAAATTTCAAAATCATTCCAAATGTATTCTGAATTTACTGTGTGATCAGAGTTACCATTATTTGAACTGGGTTACTAAGGGTAGAAGGAAGAGTGTGGGAGGAAATGAGAAATGCTTCACTGTAAGCCTTTCATAATTAGGTTGAAAAAATACCTGTAACTACTTCTTGGATGATGTCCTATTTTTTAACTATACCATGATAACATTTTCCATCTGCGATGTCCATAACTTTCACTGCCCCCAAATAATCTAAACCCACTTTATAGTCTGTAAGTTTTTTTTTTCTTTCCTTAACCCTTTCACATCCAGGTTCTCTTTTACTCCTCTTGAAACTGCTCCAAGTTTATCAATGAGCTACAAAGAATGATAATGATGATGGCGGCGGGTAGTAGTGATATTATTTTAATTATGGTCATTATCATTCAGAATAACTCTGTCAAAGATGAGTCTCTATTCTAACCCTCCTCCTCAGCCTTCCTGAGTCATTTGTCACTGCTGTCTTCTTGATCTCAGAAACCGACTCCTTGCCTTGTTTTTTTCAACAATGCCCTTCCAAGGCCATCTTTGCAAACTTCATGTCTCTTTTTTTCGGCAACTGTTTTCAGTGACTTTGTTCTCAGTTCTACAGAGAAGCATGTCTCAACTTTAATATGCACATGAATCATCCGGGGACCTTATTAAAATGCACATTATGATTCAGTAGATCTGGAGTAAAGTCTGACATGATTTATTCTAACAAGCTCTCAAGTGATGACGATGATGATTTATGGATCAGATGTTGAGCAGCAAGACTCTAGTCGTTATGGTAGCTACTAGACACGTGAGGCTATGAACACTGGAAAATGTGACTCGTCCTAATTGATACATGTGATCGAATTTATATGTATATGTATATATATATGTACATATATATGTATATATGTAATATACTCCAGAGTTCAAAGAAAAGTATGAAAACATAGAAAATATTTCATTAATATTTTTATAACAATGACATGTTGAAATGATAATATTCATTATATTTGTGTAGAATAAATACATATTATAAATTTGCAATTGCTTACTTTTACTTCTTTAATACACATAACAGAAAATATTTAATTACTTATGCAGTTCACGGTGTACTTCTACTAGTCAGCACTGCTCATTCCAAAAACCAATGAAGTTGGGATTCAGGGTCTCTCACTTAACTGGCAGCTCCCTCTGCTTGTGATGGCTCTAGCAAGTTTGAATTTGCAATGTGTATCCTTTTCCTTAAATAGGACACTCCAGATTGAATAGGCTTCAAGCCACATAAATCCTGAAATCTACCTTGTTGACTACACGAGATAATTCCCTGCTAGAGCTTCATCTCTTGACCCTGTGCACAGAGACAGCTGTACACTTACTCTTAAAGTTTCACATTTCCAGTTGACTTTCAGCCAATACATTATCACAGACCTTTATTTTGTCTGAAAACAATTATTCTTATTTGTGGTAGATTATTATTCTCCTCGGGTATCTGCTTATGGTCTTCTCCCAGACAGAGGGCTCAGCTCCTGTAGGCCTATAAAAAATCCTATTTGTCCTCTGAACACTAACTCAAGACTCATCTCTAAAAAGCATCTGACTAATTCTAGATCACAATAATCTAACACTTCTGAGCGAACTGTTATCCTTTTGTATCATTTGTTTTAGGAATTGTTGTCATTTTAGAGTATATCTAAGCTTAGTCTCCACTGTACTCCCATCCTAGCCTTCAAATCTGTTCTCTACAATCCTTAAGAATATTTACATTGTACAACAAGCATGCTTACAAAACAAGCACCCTCAGCCTATGTTTTACTGAGAACTTTGATTAGGAGGAAACAACATAAAACAGCCAAATCAAATTCAAAGTGGACAAACTACATAATAAATGTAGAGAATTCCCTGGTGATCTCACTCAGAAAAACCCATTTCCTACTGTTGCATTATGCATTTGTCCAAGAGTGCATGGAAGATGGTAGAAGATACCTGGTTTCTGGTAGTGAACTCCTGGTTCCCTATGGCTACAGGTTCTGCTGTGTCCAGTTAAAACCAAACCGTATCTGTCCTCCAGTGCCAACTGGGACTCTGCCAACACTGGCTCTGTCTTTCTGGTTCTCAGACTGTGCTGTCTTCCCACATTTGGGGAAACCATCTATACTGCACAATACATACTGTTCACATAGTTTACTTAGCACCAGTAGTACACAGTGACAAACAAACGCAGATCTCTCCTCCTGGAACATGAGCTCTGCAGCTGTCTGTTTCTCCATGAGATTCTCAGCATCATCTGGAGTGCAGTGTTGACATTACGGCTCACTCACTGCCTCCTCAAACTCCTGGGCTCAGGTGGTCCACTTGTCTCAGCCTCCCGAATAGGTGAGACTACAGGCATGCCCCACTGCACCTGGTTAATTTTTCTATTTTTTGTAGAGATAGGATCTCACCCTTGCTCAGGCTGGGTCTCAAACTTCTGACTTCAAGTCATTGTCTGACCTCAGCTTCCCAAAATGCTAGGATTACAGGGATGAGCCGCCTCACCCAGGTGAAAAAAGAATCTTAATGATTTATCTGGCAGCAACTAGCTCTTCTCATCACTCATCCTGCATCATCAGAGAATCACTTGTTTGTGTCATCGTGTCTTCTAAGAGCCCTGTTACCTGTTTATTTTCAAAATTCCCGACTATCTGTTATATTTGACTACCCAAGCTTTGATTTTTAAGTCAATTTTTTTATATTATTTTTTTCTCCCTGCCTTCATAGTAGAATTAAGAAAGGTAGGGTCATAGTTTGCATACATTTAAGTCTAAACCAGTATGTCATAGTTAAGAATTTCAGTATTAGATGACCCAGATTCAAATCCATACTCTGTCACCTCTACTTGTCTTGAAATGAGTAATTAATCACTTTTATTTTTATTTATTTATTTACTTAGTTAGCTTTGAAACAGAGTCTTACTATGTTCCCCTCAGTAGAATGCCGTGGTGTCACAGATCACAGCAACCTCAAACCCTTGGGCTTAAGTGATTCTTTTGCCTCAGGCTTCCAAGCAGCTGGGACTACAGGAGCCCACATGCCCAGCTATTTTTTTGGTGTAATTGTCATTGTTGTTTGGCAGGCCCAGGTTGGGTTAAAACCTGCCAGCCTCAGCGTATGTGGCCAGTGCTCTAGCTGCTGAGGAATGGGAGCCGAGCCAATGAATCACTTTTAAAGGATTCATTTCCCCACCTGTAAACTACACATAAAATCACCTCATAGGATTTCTGTGAGGATTAAATAAAATAGTGCATAGAATACCATATGATATACACATATTATATATCTATTTGGATACCAACTTTGTCATTCATGACAGCAGCTACCATCTCAAGAATATTCAACTCTAATATATATTTTAAAAACCTGATTCTTTGGTCTATTCTTAACTTCTTTAAGTTTTACCAAGAAAGGTAATATGGGCTGGGCACAATGGCTTACACTTGAAATGCTAGCACTCTGGGAAGCCAAGGCCAAGAATCACTTAACCTCAAGAATTTGAGACCAGTCTGAGCAAGAGTCAGACCCATCTCTACTTAAAAAAAAAAAAAAAAAAAAAAATTAGCCAGGTACCTCTACTTCCAGCTAACTGGGAGGCTAAGGCAGGAGAATCCCTTAAACTCAGGAGTCTGAGGTTGCTGTGAGCTAGGCTCAAGCCATGGCGCGCTAGCCTGGGCAACAGAGTGAGACTCTGTCTTAAAAAAAAAAAAGTAATATGAAAATTACCAATTAAGGCAAAAAATGTAATTTTATAAATGGATACTACATCCAAATACTTTAGCCCCTGGAATGTGGAGCATATGGAGAAGGACAAGCTGTTGCTAATTAGATCAGATCAGTAGCTAGAGCAAGAAACAGTCGCATTTCAGCCTGCTGTGCCCTAGAATGTGAAGCCATTGACATGATTTAAGCCTGGTTTTTGGAGTAAATAAGACTTCAAAGGAGCCTGAGTAAATTTGCATACCTAAAAGACAAGGCAATATCAAGGAGAAAGGGGCACTGCAAATGTCCTGTCACATTATCACTACTCCATTACCTGAGATGAAAGACCACAATAAAGACATAAACCGGCTCACACACCACACACCCACCCACCATCACTAGGAAATAAACGGGAAAAGCCTTGGTAGGAAATAGCACATTACAATTTTACTATTAAAGTCGATCTTAAAGGTAACAGCCCACACGAAGCAAACACAAAACACATAAAAGAGAATCATAGGAAGATTTAAACTGACAAATTCAAAGGCTTCTCAGTCTGTGGGCCTCGAGGAAGCCATTTCTGCTAACAGTTTATCTCTGATAGAATTGAATGCTGAATGTGTAAAGAAGAAAACGTGATAAATAGTTCCCCAGGCACTAATCCCTTCTGATGCACTTTAGCCCCATTTGTCTAGAGGCCTGAGATGCTTTCTAATTGAGGGAGGTCACATCTTGTTCCTAGGGGAAGTTGTACCTGGCACATCAGTCAAATGATGGAAAAGGAAGTATGCATTTCCTGTTGCAACTGAAAAGAGATTATTCTCACTATTTCTGAAGTTATGCAATACATGTACTGGATTCAGAGCAGGAAAAGACACAAAGGTTTCTTCCTTTCCCTTAGAGAAACATGGATATAAATCCATGAAATGTCAGGATGCAGAATGATGAGAACAGATTAGGGCTATTAGGACCAGGGAGGGAGAATCGCTGATTCTGTCTATTTCACATGTTCTGATCAGTTGAACTGAAGAGTTGCTTCTCTTAATTTAGGTCAAGTGGATTTTAGAAGATGAGGAAAAGGAGTGAAGTAGTGGGATCAGAAGGGTGTAGTAGATGGTGTTAATTAAGATCACAGACTAAAAATCCCATCTCTATTTCAACAGCTGTGTGATCTCTCCTCATGCCCACTCGTTTTAAGTTGCATGAAGTTCCAAGAGAACACCAGGAGGTTTTCTAAAAGTGCAAGTCCTACATCATGCTTAGTGGGAAGTATTTTTTTTTTTTTTGTAAGAAACGATGTTTACCTTGCGCACATGGATTATAGGGGGAAAAAAGATCGAATGTTCTTCTTTATTTTTATATTAACACCTCATGAGCTGCGATGTTCTCTAATTTCCTTGAAATTTTATTTCATCGTCAAATCCTCATATTTAGAAAACTGCCCAAATATTTAGCCTAAATAGCTGTATTTCTATTTTGTTTAAGTTTTCTTTTTTTATTTTATATCTTGTTATTCCCCCCACCCCAACTTTTTCAGGGATGTATATCAGCCAGGGAAGAAGCCAATGGGGCAAAAGTTGTTTTTCCAGAAGCTAAAAGATGACCGACCATCTTTCTCCTTGTCTAGGGGTACCGATGTCACATGAGATCCTCAAGTTACAGCACAGTATAAAAACCTCTGTATGATTGTCCATCTGGTGTCTACTCTAGGGTAGTAAAACTTTAGGTTGGCCTGGGGCTATCTCAGAATTAGGCTTTGGTGCAATTGTTGTGGAGAATTCCCTTAGCTGAGAAGCTCTGACACTCTGTTATTAAATGGTACCTTGCCTGGCCACATGGAAATAGAAGAAATGGAACATGTATATTTTATATTTGGACAAAAAAATTAAGGATTTCATATCTAGAAGGGTATAAAAATAAATGTTTCCTGGGAAAGAGAAAGCTTCTGAAAACCACAAATGAGAAAAGTAAAAGTTAACACTACTAGAAATTAAGAGAACCAATCTCCAGAAAACAGTGGAGAAGTTGGAACTTCTTTCTTTGGGTCGATTTAACCTTCCTCTGTGTTCTTCAATTGGAAATAATTTCCCTCTGCTGGTTATGCTTCTAGATGAAGAATATGCTAGATAACCTCCCTCTGCCTCACCCCCCAGAATTATTTTTCTATAATTTTTAACCTTGACTTGGGCCAGGTTTGGTTCTAAAATAAGAACTTGTGGGATTCACCACACATTAGTTGGGTTACTTTTCATGTCACCTGCCTCTCAGGATGTAGGATGAACATTTGTCATTTTATGTCAGCTGGCATTCACTCTCCCACCCTCAGAGCACTGTGACTCCGCTTGGGATAGTTATCTCTGCCCTATGGTAATGGTCCTGAGGGGAAGGGAATACCTTAATCCAGTGGACTGCTTTTTGCTTTGAGTGGCAGGGAGGCCAGATTCTTCTCCCTTCGACAAGGCAGAAAGGAAATGAGCATGTGACCTAGAATTGGCACAAAGAGATATTCTGTCCCAGGAGATAAAATCTTGATCCAGTGTGCCAGGATGAAAGACACAGTTGAATATAATTCATTGTACTGTGTGTCAATGGGGCAGTTTCTGTTAATAGGCAAATCCATTGTCTCTGTTTATTTCTTTTGATTACAGCTCATTCCTGAACTGGGTCTCATAACTTGCTTTTGATTTGATCAATGTTTCTAATTCTTTCCTTTTTGCTTATTAGCTAAAGTTGATTTCTCTTTCTGCAATCATGAAATTTGTTTAGGACTCTTTACTTTTCTTCCTTCTTGTAAAAATATTTTGTTTGCTTTTCAATGGAACCCAGTATCCTGGAGTCCTCAGGCAATGAGAAGGAGTATAGAATTCTCTGCAGAGGAGAACAGCCCCTTCTGTTCATCTCACCAAGAAGTCTTCAATTCATTCTCCTGTTGGAAGCCTGTTTAAAAATGAGTTCTAATATTACTTGAAAGTCATGCCTGAAAATTTCTTCACAAACCTTTCAATGAATCAAAAGTGTTCCACTCCATTGACTGCTGGTGGGTATGCTGAGTGTTTGAGGAATGGGCTATCATTCACCAGGTGAAAGAAAGTAACATTTAAACGTCTCTTTGACCACAACATAAAGAATATGGATGGCACTTTACTCCCAGGCCTTCTGAATGCCTCCATAATCCTGGGACACAAGGAAAAACAACTTGATTCTTTCAATTTTTAAGACAAGTGCTCAGAGACTGAAATTCTGCCTTTTTATTTCACAAGCTTATCCTATGAACACAAAGGTCTATCTCGCTGCCTCTAGTATTTATCTGAAAACAAAGTGATTTTTATCATGAGAATAATTTTTATGTTACTGTGGTGGAGGCAATTCAGCTTAGCGGTTGTGAGTATAGACTGCAGACAGATCAATAGAGAAACGACTTACACTAGAGTTTGAAGAATAGGTAGAATTCGGAGGTGGACATAAAACAATGGGAGTAAAGGAGTAACGACATGAGCCAAGCTTACAGGGAATAAACACGACAAGCATCACTGAGGGCACAGTGTGTGCCCAGCTCTGTTGTAAATGGTTTGTCTACAGCAACTCATTTTATTATCACCACTCTTTGAGGTGGGAGTTACGTTATCTTTATTTTACAGAGAAGAAATGGAAGTACCGAGAGTTCGAGTGACTCGCCAAAGGTCACACAGTATGAAGTCAGAACCAAGATTCACACTCAGGCAGCCGAGTTTCTCAGTCTGTGCTCGTGAGCCTGCCTGATCCCACACCATCCCACACTAATCAAAAGGGCACCCACAGGCAGGATAGGGAAGTGAATAACAAGGAATCCTGCTGAACATGTCTGTTGGCGCCAAAATATCGAAGGTCTTGAAAATTCCAAATACGGAGCATAAATAATGCTCTGAAGGCAGAGAGGGACTTTAAGGTTTCGAGCAGGGGATGACTTGATTATAGTTACGCCTCAGGAAGGATCTGGCAGCGATGTTCAGAATGAACTGAAGAGAGACAAGGTGTATGGATTCAAGTTGGGAGGCTGTATCATCTCCACGATCAGGGCTGAGAGAGTTTGAATTACTCATATCCTTCGAAGCGAGAAAATCAGTTCAGCATAACAAACACTAACATCCTCTGATGCACAGACACTGAAATACAAAAATGACTTTTACTCAAGTAGATCTGTATCCTCCAGAACACCCTGCACAAGACAGGCCCTCAATACAAAATTCTTTGATGAATGAATGGTTGTGCACATTCTGGGGCAATTTCAGAGAACATGACCAAGTGTGGTTGAAAGTCAGAGTGGTGAGAAGGAGGAGTTTTCACACAATATTAATTCCTCATACTTTGTGATTCAGTGCCTACTGTACGAGTTGGGTTAAGAGTACGTTATACAACTTTAATTTGATATTCCTATGGGAAAAGTCACATAACAAACATATTTAATTAATTCATATAAGAATCTTAGGTTTCAGAATATCTGTGGCTAAATTTATAATCTACACATACTGGGGTGGTAAAATATTTTGAATTTTATTTTATTTTTTTATTTTTTTTGAGACAGAGCCTCAAACTGTCACCCTGGATAGAGTGCTGTGGCATCACAGCTCACAGCAACCTCTAATTCCTGGGCTCAAGCGAGTCTCTTGCCTCTACCTCCCAAGTAGCCGGGACTGCAGGGTGCCCGCTACAACGCCCAGCCATTTTTTTTTTGGTTGCAGCCACCATTGTTGTTTGGCGGGTCCGGGCTGGATTCGAACCCACCAGCTCAGGTGTACGTCGCTGGCGCCTTAGCCCGCTGAGCCACAGGTGCCGAGCCAATATTTTGAATTTTAAATGGATATGGTAGCTGCTCTCATCTTGTACATCTCAAATCTTAGTGCCAAGATTTTGCTTACATTCTGTAATATTCAAGACTCCATGCCCTAATAACTTCGCAACTTCATACCTGATTTCCAAACACGAATCATGCTCCCAAGCCTCCAAATCCCATACAATTAAAAAGTTAAACAGAATTACAAATAGAATTAAGCACTATTTACCTCTCCATGATCCCCCATATTTTGTGCTGGGAATTTGTTTCTCAAAATCCTACCGTAATATGTCCATTCTTATGCTCGAGTGGTTAGGTTATTGGCATGTCCAGTGAATGGTATGAAATAATAAAAACAACCTATTGCCCCCTATTTCACAGCACTCATTGCTAATCAATTTAAAGTACTGTATTTGTTAATCTAGTTTTCTCTTATAATAAAAGAATAAAGCAGAATGAAAACAAATAATAAACTTCTCAATTTTAACATGCAGAGTCATATAGAGCTAAAAGTATAATTTCCTCCCCCCAAAATAAAGCAAGTGCAGGATTTTAGCATCTGTAGAATCACAAGCACCCACAGGCTACTGTGATCATTTGAAATAAAGGTTCTAAATGTGCTGAATTAGGTCTTGATTTTTCCATATTCGAGTTAAGCATTACAAGTATGTTCTCTGTATTGCAAACGTAACATTAACTTAACCTGAAAAGTACTCTGCCAGTCAATGTTTACCAAGTATCCCTTATATGTGGGACACAAAATTTCCTTCTGCTTGAGCCTATCTTTCTTTTCCTGGTTAGTTTTATCTGCTACACAATCTTCCGCATACCCAACATATATTCAGAATCTCTCCTGCTGTGTCCCACAAATACAGATTTCTATGAAACACAAATTCTGTACAATTGGAAACTTGAGAATGAACAAAGTAAAGTTCTTCTAGGCTCACTGCCTAGTTCCAAATAAGCCCTCCATGATTTAGTTGGGATACTGGGCATGGGGCCCAGGACTTAATTTCATGGTTATAATAAATCATGTGCACCATCAGTAGTGTCCTTTTCCATCAAGATTTACACACTTGTATAGAGTCTAACAAGTAATCTAGGATGGGAGGAACAATGCAGAAATTCTAAACTGAGCTGAAATAATTTCTTCACAAAGGATTGAAAAGCTTATTCAAATCCCTTGATTGTTTTGTTCTTAACACATAGATGCATACCCAGTAGGAGAGTATTCATCTACACTATTGGCTTTCTCAATCTTAAAATGTGCAGTGAAATTTAGAATAGTAAATGCAGATGAGAAATCAAAATAATTAAACTTTTTTTTTTTTTTTGAGACAGATTCTCACTCAGTCACTCTGGGTAGAATGTTTTTTCCATATTCTAGTTTAGCATTGGCATCATAGCTTACAGCAACCTCAAACTCCTGGCCTTAAGCGATCCTCTTCCCTCAGCCTCCTGAGTAGCTGGGGCTATAGGCATGCACCACCACACTGGCTAGTTTTTCTTATTTTTAATAGAGATGGGACTTTACTCTTGCTCATGCTGGTCTTGGACTTTTGAGCTCAAGCAATCCACCCATGTCAGCCTCCCAGACTGCTAGGATTATAGGTGTGAGCCACTGTGCTCAACCTCAAATTAAACTTTAAATATGAATTAAACTTTGAGATGATCCAAATCTAAGCAAAAGCTTAAAGGGGTAAGTATTAACTTTTAAATCTGTGAAAAGTATGAAGAATGTTCTCCAACTTTCCATTTTTAGCAGTTAGAATAGGTTCTAATTCAAAGAAATGACACAAAGAAAACTTAGTACGTTAAAGAAGGAGCAGATTCTATTAATAAGCAGGCCCCTGAGTTAGTTTGTGGTTTTCTTTTCTTTCCTTAAAGCAAATCTAAAATTCACAGGGAATCACAAAAGACCATGAATAGCCAAAGCAATCTTGAGCAAAATGAACTAAGCTGGAGCATCCCACCATTAGCTTTTACAATATGCTACAAAGCTATAGTAACCAAAACATCATGCAACTGGCATGAAAACTGACACAGATAATTGGAATAGAGAGAATGGAGAGCTTAGAACTAAATCCTTGCATTTACAGTCAATTGATCTTTGACAAAGGTGACAAAAACACACAATGATGAAAGGATAGTCTTTGATAAATGGTGCTGGAGAAACTGAATATCCAGAGGCAGAAGAATAAAATTAGACTCTGACCTTACATTACATACCACTATCAACTCCAAATGGATTAACAAGTTAAATGCAAGATCAGAGGCTATAAAATGTCTAGAAGAAATCACAGGGAAAAAATTCTTGACATTGATCTGGGCAGAATATTTTTGTGAATATTCTGAATATTCAGAATATGCCCACGAAAGCAAAGGCAAAAGGAGCAAAAATAGGCAAATGGGATTGCTTCAAACTAAAAAGTTTCTGTCCACCAAAGAAAACAGAATAAATACACAACCTAGTGTCTAAAATCACTAATCATTAAGGAAATGCACATCAAAACCACAACGTGATATTACCTCCCACTTGTTAGAATGGCTACTATCAAAAAGACAAACGATAAGGTTGACAAGGACTGGAGAAAAGGGATCCTTATACCCTTTGGTGAGAATGTAGATTGTTACAGCTATTACCCAAAACAGCATGGGTCAGGCCAGGCTTGGTGGGTCGCACCAGTAATCTAGCACTTTGGGAGGCTGAGGCAGGACAGTTTGAGCAAGAGTGAGACTCCATCTCTACTGAAAATAGAAAAGCTAGCTGAATGTTAAGCCTGTAGTCCCAGCTACTTAGGAAGCTGAGGCAGGAAAATCACCTGAACCTAGGAGTTTGAGGTTGCAGTAAGCTATGATGACACCACTGCACTCTATCTAGGCAGAAGAGTGAGATTCTATCTCAAAAAAATATATAGCATGAAGTTTCCTAAAACAATTTAAAAATTGAACTATCACATGATCTCTCAATCCCATTTCTGGGCAGATAGCCAAAGGAAATGCAATGAGTATGTCAAAGGCACATCTGCACACCATGTTCACAATAGCCAAGATATGGAATCAACCCAAGTATCCAACAAGGGATGAATGCACAAAGAAATGTGGTATATATGTATATGTGCACAGTGAAACACTATTTGCTTTCAATAAAGGTGGAAATCCTGTCATTTGTGACAAAATGAATGAACCTGGAGACCATTATGGTAAGTGAAATAAGCCAGGCACAGAAAAATACCATGTGAACTCATGTATATGTGGAAGCTGAAAAAGTCAAACTCATAAACCCACAGAGTACAATAAAGGTTACCAGAGGCTGGAGACGGGGAAGGAGGAGAGGTTGATCAAATGGTACGAAGTTTCAGATAGGCAGCAGGAGTAAATTCTAGGTATCTATTGCATGGCATGATAACTACAGTAAATCAAAAGGAATCTATATTTCAAAACCACTAAGAGAATTGATTTTAAATGTTCTTACCACTTAAAAGAAGATAAGTAGACGAGATGATGGGTATAATTGGCTTGATGTAATAATTTTACAATGCATACGTGTATTAAACAGCTCATTGTATCCCATAAATATATACAATTATTATTTGTCAATTAAAATAAAATAAATGAAAATAAACATTTAATAAAAACAAAATTGACCACAAAAATTTAAAACAAATGGGACCAATGAGATAAATGCTCTACTAGGAGCTTCTGGGAAAGTTCTTCCTTGATATTCTCCCCAGAGAATCTAGAAATGACTTTCTCCCTCTTTTTTGGTTTGTTTTTATTGTCAATAGATGCAAAACTTACTACTTAGCCATCTGTCTGAGGATGGAGGAAGGTTGGGCCAAGAAAATACTAGGGGAGCAAAGTTGGAGTTACTGAACAGTCAATTCTATCTCAATATTTCCAGTGATAAGCCAGGCATTTTCTTCATTCTTAGAAGGGTACAGATGAAACTTACTAAATGCAGAATACAAATGTCTTCATTCAATAACTAAGAAAATGCCACGAAGGCTATGTTAAACAGTTTGGTAAAAATATTTCAGATTGTATAAGAAGCCAGCACATTGTACCCATGATTGCACTAATGTACACAGCTATGATTTAATAAAAACATGAAATAAATAAGTTGGAGTTAAATTTTCCTTTAATTGTATCAAAATCAATTAACTGATATTAGTAATAACTTCTTTTATCCAAAAAGTATAAATATCACTTAAATGGTGCTATTTTAAATGTTCTAGAATCTTTCGGTTAAGTATCAAAGGAGTTGTAACAGTATAATGCCTATTACAGTTCAGTGGTCACAGTTCACGTGCAGCCAGTTTGATAGTAAGCCTAAAGACTTTATTTCCAATAGATGATAGCTCTTAAAATCACCTCCTTAATAACAGCAGGAACTCAATTCTTGTTAAACATATAGATGAATTTAAAACCAATTATAAGGTCTAATCTAGAAATCTCTCCTCGAAACTAAATAATTTGATTCAAGTATTTATTGAACACATCTAGTGAAAGCTTTACAGGACACAAATTTGTTGTTATTAAAGATGCTCTCTATCATTCGAGCATTTACTGTTTATTGGAAAAAGTAAACGTAAAAGTAAAAGTTTATTGTACCAGTGACGTTTCAAATATGAGAGAAGTACCGAGTGCTGAGGAGGGTCTAGAAAAAAGAGAATCTTCTCTTCTGACTACTCTGCTCCCATTCCGTGGAGAAGTAAGAGTAAAATCAGAGACTTCCTAGAGGAAGTGACGTTTGGGCTAGAACAAAGGTAGTTTATGGACAAAAAGGAGCGGACATTCCAGCACAGGCAAGGGGTAGCCGGTAGAATAGAAGTAGGGAAGTACAGGTTGGGTTGGGGGAGGACTGTGTCATCTGACTTCACTGGAAAGCACCAGTGGGAGATGGCCTGGAAACAAATAATGAAACTAGTGTCATTAGTAGGGAACTTTGGACAGCAGCTATGCCCACCACTACATCCCTAAGGCACACTGCAAAGGACTTTGAATGACATGTTTCTGGGTATAAAATTCCTTAGGTATGTGCTGGAAACCAATGAATGTTTCCAAGGACTCAATGGCATGATCTAATGTATACTACTGATTTACTATTATTTTGGGCTGTATGATTCTTTTGTTTGTTTGTTTGTTTGAGACAGAGTCTCACTCAATCACCCTGGAGTAAAGTGAGGCGGCATCACAGCTCACAGCAATCTCAAATTCCTGTGCTTCAGCCTACTGAGTAGCTGGGACTATAGGCACCCACCATAACACCTGGCTAGTTTTTCCAGTTTTAATAGAGAAGGGGTCTTGCTCTTACTCAAGCTAGTCTTGAACTCCTGAGCTCAAGTAATCCACCTGTCTCTGCCTCCCCGAGTGCTAGGGTTGCAGGGTAAGTCACCATGCCCACCCTGTCTGCTTCTTTGTTGCGGGCTGTCTTGGGCACTACGGGATCTTTAGCAACATCCCTGGCCCACTAAAAGCCAATAACATTTCCAGCTCCAGCCGGAGCATGACAACCAAAAGTGTCTACAGACATTGCCAAATGTTCTGGAGGGTAAAGTCACCCCGGTTGATAGTTTCTAAAGTGAGAGGAGCATAAAGAGAGCTCCTGTGACTGTATAGTAGGTATCTGATGAGTGCAATTGAACTAAAATGAATTAATTAAGTGGGAATGGGGACAACTAGTGGTGGCGCAAGGGTAGTATCTCAAGCAGGTGATAATAAAAGCTTTGTCTAAGGCAGGAGTAGTGGAAATGGGATGGATACCAAGAGTCCACATAGTGTTAGCTATTCCTATGATTTTTGAAAACAGTCTTACACTTATGTCATCACAGAAATCTTCATAATTCTCAACAACATTCAATGGAACACACTTCAGGAATTGCTGTGTTCCATGATTCAAATTTATATTTAAAATTAATCACTTTTAATTGCAATATATTAAAAATATACGGCAGCGGTAACTTTGATCGTCAATACTAAATTCTCAAATGTCTAAGATCTACGAGTAATGCATTATTCATTTTATCATTGTTATTAATAATTTTATCAATGGTTTACAGAAATTATTATTTTTTTGGTTCCAACTCAGATCAAAAAGATGCTGTGTGTGTGTGTGTGTGTGTGTATGTATGGGATACAATAATCCCAGGACGCGAACTCTCAACAGGTAAAACACAGTCAGGATAAGGCACAAAGCAAAGCAGTAGAGGAGAGAAAAGATTCCAACTGAACATAAGCAAGAGGTCTCCTGACATGGTGCACGGTTAAGTATCAAGTGGGCTGGAGAGAGCAGTTCTAGATTCTAGAGAAAGGAGAAGGCACTGAGGGCTAGTTGGGTTCACTCCCTCAACACCTGTGTACAGCAGGGCCAGGCTTTGTGCTGATAGACGAAATCCTTATTTCTTGGAGTTGTTGGCCCATTCCAACCTCATAGAAGAAAAGGCTTTGAACTAGAGCCTAAAAGAGAAAGAGTGTTAGGGAAGAGTGGGCGTCCGAGCCCCACTCTAGGATGGGCTTCATAGGCATGAAATCTCTGCATTCTCACAGGATCCCTCACCCAGATGGGGCTGACAGTTGGTTTTATGCTCTGGTACTAGTACCTTGAAAGTCTTAATAATTTTTTTTTTTTTTTTTTTCAGTTTTTGGCTGGGGCTGAGTTTGAACCCGCCACCTCCAGCATATGGGAACAGCATCCTTCTCCTTTGAGCCAGAGGCACAGCCCAAGTCTTAATAATTTTAAAACAAAGGTCACACAGTTTCATTTTGTACTGGCAAGTTATCTAGCAAATTATACAGCAAGTTCTCCCTGGGCACCTCTTCTGCTGGTTGTGGACAGACAGTTCTAATACATGGTTTACTTTCCTTGGCACTGGCATTTTTCAGCCTAGTATGTTTTCCTTTGAATATGCCCTAGTTAAGTGCTAATTTATCTACAGAATAATAGCACAGGAAGGAATATTTTAGTTATCTGTGGGGAAACAAATTCAGTGAGCATGTTCCTTAGCAACTAAAGAGCTCACCTTCTACAGAAAATGATTATAAATATACTGTGGGGATCACTCTTAGAAGAAAAAAGGGTAAAATCATTGTTTAATTAATTAAGACTGGTTGTACAAAGAAGGCATCCAAAGTGCTTAATATATTGACAATAAATGTACTATCTAGTGATTACTTCTTTCCTTTATAATAGCAATGACTCATCACTGGTTCCTTGCTCCATACACAATGCAAGTGAATTTCTGGTTTCAAAAGAGAAAGTAGCAGCTCCCTCAGGCTGTTGTCTATTGAAACCTGAAATCTGCATTTGAATTCCAGGGAAAAGTACAAAAACAATGGCAAAAGCACAGAGCTGGATCACTAATTCCTATCTTGATGAATTTGGCCTTCTAAAAATATTTTTTAGGCATTCTTGCTGGTCAATGTAATTTACTGAAAACATAAAGAAATAATATATCTACCAGATATAATTACTTCTTCCATATACGTTGTTAATACCTAGACATGCTCTATTTTCCTTCCATATTTGATAAAATTTCATTTTTTGAGAGAGGTGTATCGACATTAAAATAACACACTTTTCTGTAATTGACTATTAAATGTCACTGAACAAAACCCTTATTGATAATGCTGAGGCCACTTGGCAGTTCAAGAAAAATGTTCAAGATAAAATGTTTATAGAGCAAATTGACATTTTCAACCACTCTCGGTCCAGCAGGAAAAGATGATTAGAGAAAAAAGAAAATCTAGTACCACCTGTCTTCTTTCTACACGCAGAAATTCTGTGAAGTTAATGAGCACTCCGAGTTTTATAAAAAAATAAAAAAATTAATATATCATTACTATGATGTTAAAATAATACTAATAGAATTCATCCTCAGATGAATTCCCATGACTTTTTTAGGATTTGCAGCCAGTCCAGGCAATAAAGGGTGCCATGTGTCCAGCACCACAGCTCGAATTCAGAGTTACTAGTTTATTGAAAATAATTCTATTTCTTTAAAAATGTATGATTTTCTTTGAAGTCTACTTGTGGAGTTGAAGATAGAGATATCCACATCTCATTTCATTGCCAAGACTTTAAACTTTCTAAGTGTTAGATTTATGTATGATTCATCTTCTATCCGCCAAAGTTCTTAAAATTAGGCCTTCTTCAGAGGAGGTCCTCAATAAATATTTATTGAATAATAAATGATAGACATAAGAGATTACAGGGTTTAAAAATGATCTTGATAGATCCTAAAACATTATGTATAAATATGTAACCAAAAATGCAATTCCTAAAATATAAACTAAAAGGAAATATGATTTTTATTACGGAAAAGGATAACTTCACAAGAAAGTGAGATGTGGTTGAAAGGAAGACATAAAATTTTAGATCTGGAATGTATACATCAGATAAAAACATACTGTGCAACATATAGTTACGGCAAGTAACTATACATTATCAAATCATTTAGGTAAACCATTGCATGGTTTCATGTAATCTTCTAAAACATTCAGCAACTAAATATTTAAGATGCTGTAGCAGCTAAATGATTTTTAGTGGATTAAAACATTTTATTATTAAGAGTTCTTTTTCTATGAAAACCAAAAGTCAACATAAAAATCAACATCTAGAGCTATTAAAAATCAACAAAATCTAGATCTATTAGAATTACAATAAATTCTTGAAGTTGATAACATTTGAGATTATGTTAGAATATAAGCTCGTGGTATCAACTAATTAGATAGGCATTGAATATTGACCTGGAAAAAAACTTAATGATCATTAATAATCCGGCTCTCCTTTTCAGAGAAGTAACTAGAGACACAAAAGAGGTAAAATGGGCAAGCCAAGCTGGCTGAGTTCTTCAGTGATTTCGCCAGGAGCATCCTTGCTCTCCTCCTACTAAAAGAACAATGGACATTACATTGGATGCTCACATTAGGCATCTGCGAATACCATATTCAGTCCTTGTAAACATTCCTGGGATGAGGAGCTTTCTTCCTTAATTACATTAATGAAGAATGTGTCAGAAAAGTTAACAATGATTTTTTTAGGGCAGTGTATCCGTTCATTGAGCAGAACTGAGATTTTTGTACTTAGGAATATTGGATCAGAAAACTTTCCTTTTTTTTTTTTTTTTGAGACAGAGCCTCAGGCTGTCACCCTGGATAGAGTGCTATGGCATCACAGCTCACAGCCACCTCCAATTCCTTGGCTCAAGCGAATCTCTTGCCTCCGCCTCCCAAGTAGCTGGGACTACAGGCGCCCACCACAACGCCCGGCCGTTTTTTGGTTGCAGCTGTCATTGTTGTTTGGCGGGCCCGGGCTGGATTTGAACCCGCCAGCTCAGGTGTATGGCTGGTGCCTTAGCCCGTTGAGCCACAGGTGCCGAGCCGAGAAAAACCTTCCTTTTGTAAACACCCTTCAATCTCATTTCACCATGCCTCACATTCACTTTTTTAATCTTGATCTCCTGATAATTCACTCGCTCTTCAACAAAGAACATCCATTCTATCAGAGTGCAGTTAGCAGATAAGTATGATGGGCTGGAAAAGCACCTGGAAGAAGGAATTTACATTTAAATGTCAATAACTAATAGTTCAGCTCAATTAACTTTTTCAAGAGGATGTTTTTTCAGTAAAGAGAAATAATTATGAACATCAAGGAATAAGTCTAGTAGTAGCATTTTTAAGTGGTCTATAGAAAAGGTAATTTTACAAAGCGACTGTGTATTAATAAGTACTTGGAATAATTTCCCATAGGCACCTGGTTTGTCCATCTCTTCTTAGGTTGGTCTCCTAGTCAAACCAACACACAAATAACTTACTAAATTTATCAAATAATGCATTTTTCAATTTGTACTATTTTTACTTAAAACAGATATGCACATATTAAGTACAAGCCTAGAACAAGAAAAATATAATACATGAAGTGTTTGTGTCACCCCCTTTTAGCCCTTTAAGAGAGCTGCTCTCTTGAGGTAACCACTTCTTAACTACTTTTAATGTATCTCTCCGGAAATGCTTATGTATATAAGTATAAAATTTTATATCTTCCTTCTCTGAGAAAACACCAAACGGAGGATAATGCTGGTACAGCAGGAGGGCCCAGAGGCCAGGGAGTTCTGGACTGGGATGGTACGGTGGCTTCCAGGGAGGCTTCAGTAGTGGCCTTCAGAGTTGCAGCTGTGGTCATAGCAGGTGGGGCCAAGGCTGCAGAGCTCATGGAGACAAAGAGTGAATGCCTATCACCAAGGTGGGCCACCTGCTCAAGGACATGCATGTCAAATCCCTGGAGATCTATGTCCCTGCATTAAGAAGTCGAGATCATTGACTTTTTCCTAGGGCATTTCTCCAAGGTGAAATTTTGGAGATTATGCCAGTGCAAAAGCAGGCCCTCACTGCTGGCCAGGGGACCAGGTTTAAGGCATTAGTTGCTGTTGGGGACTACAATGGCCACACTTGTCTGGGTGCCAAGTGCTCCAAGGAGGCAGCTGCTGCCATCCGAGGGGCCACCATCTGGGCCAATCTCTCCACTGTCACCCTGTGGAGAGGCTGTTGAGGCAACAAGATCAGCAAGCCCCACACTGTTCCTGGGAAGGTGACAGGCCACTGGGCTCTGTGCTGGTATGTCTCATTGCTGTTCCTAGAGGAACAGGCATTGTCCTAGCCCCTGTGCCTCAGAAGCTGCTGCTGATGGCTAATATCAATGACTACTACATCTCCACTAGGGGCTGCCCGGCTGCTTAACCAGGCCACTTTGATGTCATCTGTAAGACCTATAGCTATCTGACTCCTGATGCCTGGAAAGAGATTGTATTCACCCAGTCTCCCTACCAAGACTTCATGGACTCATGAAGACCTCATGTCAAGACTCACACATGAGTCTCTGTACAGAGGACCCAGGCTCCAGCTGTGGCTACAACATAGGATTTTCATGCAAGAAAAATAACTTGAATTAAGTCTGTTAAAAAACAAAACCAAAAATATAAATAAAATTTTACGTATACAAGTACAAATCCACATGCTTTGATTAAGATGAATAGCATCCTGCCTTAGAAACAGTTACATAAAGCTATTTTTCACTTGGCCACATGATGATGATGAAGATGACAAAAATAATGAAGAAGAAGAAGGAGGAGGAAAACAAGGAGGAAGAGGAGGAAAGGAAGGAGTTTGCAGAGGAAGACATAGAAAAAGCTAGCCTATAAACATTTAGCATGCAAAAGTCATGCTTTTCAGTTACTTCTCCTAACAACTATCAGAGGTATATGTTATTATAACATTTGCTTTACACATCAAGAAAACTGAGATCTAAAGTGATAAAGTACCTTGCTCAAGGTTGTACTAATAGTGCCAGGACTGAAGTCTTATGGTCTGGCTCACAGCCCATGTTTATGATGAGCAAATTATACTAAAATTTGGAAATTTCCATAGCAGCACATACAGATCTGTGTCACTTTTCTGCCCGTGGCTGAACAGAAATTATTCAACTGTTGTGCTTAAAATTTTACTACCTCCCTGATGACAGGAATTCATCCCCTCACCACAGCCCCACGAGGCTTTAAAAAAATTATAATATTTGAGATTTTAGGCTTAATAATTGATTCTATCCACATTACATAAGTCAATTCAAATGAAAGACTTGCTACGTTTGTTCCAATTTTTAAAAACTTAACTGAATAATTTGCTTCAATTGCCTATCTTCTTAGTTGAAGATATCCAAATTTAACTTTTCCTAAGCATACAAGTTTTTTCTTAACCTTTAATTTTATAAAGCCTGAGATATTACCCAATAACACTAATCCTGAATATTGATGTATCTGAAGCTTTACTCTCATAGCTTATCAGGTGCTCAGAAAATTTTGAAAGGGAAGTAATGAGTACTTATTTTTCTTTTGTTTTCGACTTGCCTATTTACTGATGCTTTTCATATTGCAATGCCCATCAAAACAGGTTTTTGCATGAACATCATGACATATCTATTATCAGTTAATCAGACTCCCCAAAATTAAGATTTCACACTCTAATTAGAAAAACGGTGACTAATTTCGTCAGTGGATACTGATTCACGAATATAGTCACATCATTATTAAGCTATTGTGTATTTTCAAGCATATAGATCTATTTTCTAGATGTTACTTTCAAAAGAAAGCAAACTAGAAATTGCTTATTTATACAATACAATTCAAATTGAGATATACAAAATTTTTTACATAGAAGACATTATTGTAAAATGTTTCAGTGTAGCTTGAGATACTGTCTCATAACTAAAAGGTGCTTCATGTGTGCCAGTGAACACCCTGTGAAATGTAAGCTACTTTAAATCTTTCTTAGGTTAAGCAAGTCTTATAAGCCAAACGCATATGTGGATAAAGAGCTGATTTGTACATGAGGATAAAGAGATGATTATTCATTTAGAAATAAAGTGGTAAAGAAAAAAGAAAAACATATTTAAAATTTTATGTACTAAAAAAACTTACAATGATCAAAGAGGAATGGGCCACCCTAGTGCCCAGATGTGAGCTTCTAAATACCGTTTCCTTGGATCAACAAACTGTGGTTTATGTACACCATGGAATACTATTTAGCCATTAAAAAAGATGGAGACTTTACATCTTTTGTGTTAACCTGGATGGAATTGGAACACATTCTTCTTAGTAAAGTATTACAAGAATCCAGAGTACCCAGTTCTAATATGAAGCCAGTAGACAATCTAATACATACTCACATAACAGAAAAACTCAAACCAATTCAAGGTGGGAGATGGGGGGACGAGGGAGCAGGGAGAGGGAAGGAGGCAGGGGAATGGGAGTTACAGAGTATGGCACGTCTCTTGGGGGGGCACAATTAGAAGAGGGACTCTACCTAATAAATGCAATCAGTGTAACCTAATTCTTTGTGCCCTCAATGAAACTGAAACAATAAAAGATAAATAAATAAACAAATACTGTTTCCTCCTAAAACGAATTTGGGATCATTGAAGAAATGGTTGATTCAGGCCTAGGTCACAAAATGTACAAGATGAGTCTGGACAGTCTTAACACATCTGACAAAAACCAAGTTGTTAACGACCTCTAGATCCATGTCAAAAGAACTCAGAATAATACATGAAGAGGCTTTCATTCAGCAAAATTGGGACAATCTGGGCATTAATAGGAATAAGAACTAAAATGAATTAAAACACATAAAACGTTTAATTCCATAAATTCTCTTGGTAGAAGGATTTCAGGTAATAAAGAATTAGAACCACTGGACTAATAAAGAGCAAATAGATCTAGAGAGACATTGAACATCAACTGCTGATAACATCAGAGACAGTCAGAAATTTCATGCTTCTTGATAGAAAGAATGAATACAGGTGTGAAGTCATTTTACCATTAAGAAAAAAATCAAAAGAAAATCTTAATGCAATTTGTAGAAACTATAGGCATACCTTAGGAGAACATGTCAAAATATGCAACACATTTAAAGATAATTGAACCCAGACTGAAACTTTCATGATTTTAATAATTTATTTTTTTTAGGTGTGACATCCATATCGTGACTATGGTGGGAACAAAGGGGAACTCATCTTTTAGAGATACATACAAAAAAATTTGCTAATGAAATGATACAATATCGGGGGTTTGTTTCAGAACAAGTATGAGAAACAGGGGGAAAGGTCAAGAATTGGCCGTTACTGGTTAATGGTGTTGATGGTGGGTGATGGGACATGAGATTTCATTGATTCCTTTTTTTATTTTTGTGTATGTTTGAAAGTCTCTGTAATTAGAATTTTTCTTGTGTTTTTATTTGCTTTCTTTTTGTCAGCAGCACTTTCAGAAGTGCTAGAGAACAACTTCAACACCAAAATCTTTGCATACTAAAACAACAACAACAACAACATATTTGATAGTGCCAGAGAATTACTCCGACACCAAAGAAACAAGCTTTGATTAACCCAATTATCAAGAGGAGATCTTCACAGTCCCGGCCCATTAGCTCTCTGTTCATCAGTCTGTTGGATCCAGTGTGTCAAGCCCGTCATTTCCCAAATGTAAATATTACTTGTTCTAAATAACAAGTTTAAAAAAGTCCTCAGTATCAAATAGCCTATGGAGTCTGAGCATGAATACTTTTCCTGATATTTATCAAATGTCAAAAATTTTAAGCATCTAATTAAAATTTATTAGGGATATGTTTGTGTAATAAATTAGCATGGGAATTCAGAAAGGGAAAAATCGATCGTCTAAGGGTGACTAAATCCTGTTGGCAGTAAATCCATTTTTACTAGAATAAAAATATTTTGTTTTTATTTTTACGTGAAATAACAGAGGAAACCTTTTATGAAATCATGTCTTTTGCAGTAACATGGAGGAACTGAAGGCCATAGTGAAATAATACAGGAATGGAACGTCCGATACTGATTGTTCTCCCATGTCAGTGGCAGCCCAGTGATGTGTCCGCATGGACACAGAGAAGGGAATGATAGATGTGGGTGACCCAGAAGGGTGAGAGGATGGGCGGCGCCTGTGGCTCAAAGCAGCAGGGCACCGGCCCATGTACCAGAGGCGGTGGGTTCAAACCCCACCCTGGCCAAAAATGGCAAAAAAAAGAAAAAAGAAAAGAAAAGAAGGGTGAGAGGATGGAAGGGTGTGTGAGACGAAAAATCCCTTCATAGGTACAACGTACACAATTTGGGTAATGGTTACACTAAAAGCCCAGACAGACTTCACCACTACACATTACATCTCTGTAACAAAACTGCACTGTACCCCTGAAATCTATAAAAAGGAAGAAAGAAAAAGAAAGATAAAAACATACTGTTGGATAGAATCGCCTATGATATGCTTAAATATGACTCCTGGTAATGAAAGACCGAGTATCTCAAAACTCACCAGAATGCCTTTGACTAACATTTTTTATTCAAGCATAAATCATCATTAGCATCATTACAGTTGTCAACATTATATCTCATTCATTCTGAAATCCCTGGGCTTTTTTATCAGAGTGAATTAACTTAAGACAGGGGGGGAAAGCAAGTGCTATTAGAAAACAGAGATACAAGATAAGAAGATAGATTAGCTTTAGAATCAGCATTTTTTCTTGTGATTTCACAGGGTTCAAAATGCCATTTGGATTGAAAATCACTAATTCTTTCAGGGTCAGACAGAAATCTAACATTTTCAGACAGCACATAGTTCAATCATTAAGTTCTGGCTGATCCTACTGTGATAACCATTTAATTTGTCTTATGTCCCACAAAGCCCTTTGTAATAATACAACTCATGATTAATTATTTGTAGGTGAAATAAAGACACTCGGGTCCTTTCCTGTTTGCTAAGAACTGGCATGACCAGACTGTCACCAACACGTATAACCAATAGACACAAATTTAGAATTACTCAAAGAAAATACTGTATATAAAATTTGACTACTCTAAGTTTTACCAGCAGTTCTTGAAAACTTTTTGGAATATCTAGCAGAAATGCAGATTAATTCTTATATCCTTGCTCAAACAATGGGAAGTTAATTTCTTAAGTAATAGATTTAGTAACAGGATTAAGGACGCAGAGTGAGGGAAATAAATTGATGGCTGAATGAATGAATGCATGAATGAAGTGAAATGGGATACATGCAAACTGATAACCAGGTGTCATGCCCCAAGGATTATGATCAATCTTCTCGTATCATCACAGAAATGACATGAATTACTACTTAAATATTAACTTAAATGTGTAGTTCAAACCTAGGAGATCAGGGACTTTGAAAGCAGAGAATGTCTCTTACCAGTATTCATACTCCTAATGAAGTGTCCCATAAATGTTTACAAAATAAACTTATTGACCTTATCTAATCAACATTAGTATCACTAGAGGCTACACTAAGCATTCCTATTCTTTTGCTATGGAAATATAACTGTTTTATTTTTACCTTTTTTTGTTGACTAGCAAAAAAGCAATATAGAAAACTTCTAAGCATAGGTTTCCTAGTTAGACTTTCTCTTTAAATCCTCGTTCTTTTATACAACAATACCTGCATACTTCAATTTATGGAAACTTATAAAGATTTCCTGACACTTAAATATGTTATATGAAATGTAGAACAAAGCAACTTGACAGAACAGCTCCTCAATAAACACTAGCTATTCTTATCACTGATTTACTGGAAGTTAGGACTCCAAATATTCCCTGTCTGGACTTCGTTAATTTAAAAATTAAGCCTCCTACTCCAGGAAAACAAAACTGCTTTTTCTGATTGATTTTTAGCTGTTTTCTTTTTTTTTTTATTCTCTTCATGCTAGGTTTTGTGGTGGTGGTGTTTTTCCCTCTCTGGTTTTAATGAGCAATTTAGGTCAATTGTTACAAAATAAGAGGATTCCTGAGGAGGGAAGTTAAAGCAAAGAAACTCCTCTGGGAAAACAAGTTGAGGGGAAGATATGGTGTGTCTATGTTTTTATAAAAAGCAGAAGTAAGTACAAAAGATGGTAGGAGGTGAGCAGAGTGGGCCAATATAGCTAGAAGACAACAATTTGGAGTTTGCCTGGGAGAATACCCATCATCTCCTGCAAAATCCCAAACCAAAACAAAACAAAATAAACAAACAACAACAAAACCAGGAGACTGCCAAGATGAGAACCGTTTGGGGTCCAAAATCCTAGACTGAAAAATCCATCTGCCAAGAGTTTGTTCAATTCCAGTCTCATTACTTCGTGTGGACAAACCATGGGCCTCTCAATGACCCGTGGCATTTGTAAAACCCAGAAAGGGGACTCAGGGTGATGAAGGTGGTGGTAGTGGCGATGTTCTCCACTCATTTACCCTTGAGAGCAGAACTCAATCTGCTGGAAAATCTAAGCACAGCCCAGTATAAAATGCTTTTATCTTCCCACAATATTAAAAAAAAACAATATTGGCAGTTGTTTATGAATGTTTTATTTACCCATATGGCAGTAGTGTATAGGATTTTCCCCCTGACTATCTAATTCTTTCATTATATTTATTTTTAATCCACACTCCCATCTATACTTTGACCATTTATGACATGCGTTTGCCTAATGTGACAAACAACACTGTACAAATTTAGCAACAAAAAGGATGAACATCTGGGGCGGCACCTGTGGCTCAGTGAGTAGGGTGCCGGCCCCATATGCCAGAGGTGGCAGATTCAAACCCAGCCCCGGCCAAAAACTGTAAAAAAAAAAAAAAAAAGTTAAAAAGGATGAACATCTGAAAAAGTACAAAAGGAAGATTTGAATATTTAGAGAAAAGAAAATATTTTATTCCCTATTCATGCCTTTTGTTTTGACTAAATATAATATACCTCCATGGCTGATTTGGTAAGAACAATGTCAGAGAATTTTTCAAGTTTAAAAGCTACATGGACAATTTGAACCATTCATTTAATAGCATCCCAAAGCCTCACCCCTAAACTTGAAGGACTTAGTAACTTAAAAAAAAATCAAATCTCAGCCCTAATCTCCAGAGAGACCCTAAACATAGAGCCAGATGGTTTTGATATTTTTCTGCATGCATCTTTTTCCTTCTTCCTTAAGAAAAAACACAATTCAGAGCTGCAAAAAAGACAAATGACAAACCAGAGTAGTTAGGGCTGGTCAATCCTTGATACTTATTTTCTGATTTACATATTTTTTTTTCTCTACTCCAGCCAGTTAACATTAGCTTTGTATGTACAAACTGCAAAAAGACAGAAGAGAAAGGAGAAAATAGAATAAAAAAATTTTTTTAAGGACGAGGTATTAAAAGAATTATAAATCAGCTTTCCTCTGGTAGTTTCAGAATCATGAAACCTAACGTACTTGTCGTCAGGGTCTACCTCTGGATTAATAATTTATGTTCTAGTTATTGCTGAATACATACAATGGTATTATAAGCAGGGTAGCTAAATGCATGGAAATCAGACCCTCTTCCCCCTCTTCCCACATGGAGATGCATTGCTCGTCCCCAGGGGTGTTGAAGAAACGGCAATGATGATGTTGAGGGCAATGACAGCAACGAATGGGCAGCTCAGCTGTACTGAGCAACTGCTGTTTGTCAGGGATTTTGCTTTTGGTGCATCACTTCGTTTATTTAATCTTTACAAAAATTCCATGAAAAAGGCACTGGAATAGTTATTTTGTACATCTAGAGGCCATGGCTGAAAGAGGCCACTGACCTCAGGTCATGCACCCAAGAAGAGGCCAGAAACAAAGGAAATTAATACTCTTGAGCCAAAAAATGATTAATTTAGATACTACCAAAGATTCATAAGCTTTATCAAACAAGTCAATTGCTTTGTTATGGCACTCGCATTTCATAATTAGATAGTAATAAAAGAATTTATATACAAATCCTTATTTTAACTTTGACTTAAAATTCTATAACATAAGCAAGTTTATTTCTCCTAAGCAACTTATATGTTCCTTTAACTAGAAAACAAAAGATAGAACTCTTTATGTTTTAAAAGTAGGTTTCAGGAAGCTTAGAGTAACTTTAACTCTTAAATATTTAGTGCTCTGTCTGGCTCGGTGCCTGTGGCTCAACAGGCTAAGGCGCCAGCCATGTACACCTGAGCTGGTGGGTTCAAATTCAGCCTGGGCCCGCCAAACAACAATGATGGCTGCAACCAAAAAATGGCTGGGCGTTGTGGTGGGCGCCTGTAGTCCCAGCTACTTGGGAGGTGGAGGCAGGAGACTCGCTTGAGCCCAGGAATTGGAGGTTGCTGTGAGCTGTGATGCCACGGCACTCTCTCCAGGGTGACAGCTTGAGGCTCTGTCTCAAAAATAAATAATAATA
>CAUYRH010071327.1:0-13149 GCA_963574655.1 Perodicticus potto | reverse complement strand
AGCCTCAAGCTGTCACCCTGGATAGAGTGCCGTGGCATCACAGCTCATAGCAACCTCCAATTCCTGGGCTCAAGCGAGTCTCTTGCCTCCACCTCCCAAGTAGCTGGGATTACAGGCGCTTGCCAAAACACCCGGCCATTTTTTTTTTTTTTTTTTTTTGGTTGCAGCGTCATTGTTGTTTGGCGGGCTGGGGCTGGATTCGAACCCTCCAGCTCAGGTGTACGTGGCTGGCGCCTTAGCCCGTTGAGCCACAGGTGCCGAGCCTATAGTCATTTCTTAATAGTTTTGAAATATACCATTACATCATGCACATTAGGTGAGGTCCCTTCCCCCTCACATAGGTTGAAGTATTTCCTGCAGAGCTGGTCTTGTTGTGGCAAATTCCCTCAATGTTTGCATATCAGCAAATGATTTGATTTCTCTGTCAATTTTAAATCTTAGCTTAGCAGGATATAGAATTCTGGGTTGGAAATTGTTCTGTTTAAGTAGATTAAAGGTAGATGACCATTGTCTTTTTGCTTGAAAAGTTTCATTAGAGAAGTCTGAAGTCACCCTTGTGGATTTGCCCTTGTAAAACTGGCACTTATTCCTGGCAGCTTGAAGAATCTTTTCTTTTGTCTTGACTTTGGACAGGTTCAATGTGTCTTGGAGAAGCTCTGTTACAGTTGAGGTGACCTGGGGTCTGATATCTCTCTGAATGGAGTGTGTCAGAATCTTTGGTGATATTTGGGAAATTTTCATTTATAATATTCTCTAGTATGGCTTCCATTCCCCTGGGGCATTCTTCTTCCCCTTCTGGGATACCTATAACTTGTACGTTTGAACACTTCATGAAGTCCCATAATTCTGTCAGTGAACGTTCTGCTTTCTCTTTCTTCTTCTCTGCCTCTTTAACTATCTGAGTTATCTCAAGAGCTTTGTCCTCTACCTCTGAGATTCTTTCTTTTGCATGCTCTAATCTGTTGTTGATACTTTCTATTGCATCTTTAAGTTCCCTAATTGACTGCTTCAGTTCCTTCAGCTCTGCTATATATCCTTTCTGTATTCTTCATACCTTTCATCTCTTAATTGATTCTGTTTTTGTATTTCCTTTTGGTTATTTTCCACTTTATCAGCAGTTTCCTTCCTCGTTTTCATCATCTGTATTCTAAATTCCCTTTCTGTCATTTCTAACATTTCTTTAAAGGTGGAATCCTCTGTAGTAACTACCTCACAGTCCCTTTGGGGTGTTGCTCTGGACTGGCTTCTCATGTTGCCAGGATTTTTCTGCTAATTCTTCCTCATGAGTGTTTTCTTTTATCTGTTTCCTTGCCCTAATTTTCCTTTCATTTCCTCTTTAAGTTACCGTGCCTTGGACTAGGGTTTCGATGAGTCCTTTTGGTACAGGACCGAGCAGAAGGATGAGAAGATTGAAGAGCAAGAAGGGGAAAAAAGATAAAAAAAAAAAGAAAAAAAAAAGAAAGAAAAGAAAAAAGAGAAAGGAGAGGGGGTGAAGTAAAAGGGAATATTGACAAAAAGAAGAGAGGGACAGAAAGAGGGAGACCGGAGCAATATAGGTCTATAGGAGCAATATAGTTTAAACTGCTAACCTTGGCTAAGGGGAAGCTTTCCCAGGAAAGCACTTGTTGCTGGGATCACACCTGAAGTGGGTGTCCACTTACCCAGTGTGCCAAAACCAGTCTCTCTCTATGCCTCTGAGGGCTAAGTCTACCTTAAGTCTGTAAGGCATCTCAGTCCCTGCCTTTAGGCTGCTCAGTCTCTAGGTTACTTGCCCAAGGTCTCCCTCCTGATCCTTGCTCCGTGACCCTGAGCACCGAGCTTACTGGGGCAGTTGTCCCACAATGGCTCCACACGATCTACAGCCTAACAGAGTATTAGCTCTGTCTGGCTCAGCAGCTCAGTCTGGGGCTCTAGACAATGCTTAACGTCCTCCGCATTCTTGCCCAAGTTCTCCCAAGGTAGTTCAACTGAGTGCCAAGTCCAACAAAAACAAAAACAGCTCACAGGTTAGGCCTTTCCAGTTTGCAACCTTTAGAGCTGCTGGTGGGATTAGACCAAACACATGTAACCACTTGCCAGCTCTCCAGTGCTTTTGTCCTCCTCATGGGGTCTAGAAGTCTCTCCCTGACTCCCTGTGTCCCCAAAGGGATGTTCCGGGGCAGATTCCACCAGCCAGAGATGCTTGGAATCTTCTTTCCCCAGTCTCACATGCCCAGTTGCAAGGAAGCTGTTACTCGGCTGCCATTTTCTGTAAATCAAAAACTATTGATTGTTAAATATTTGCCAGGCACTGTCCTAAGTACTTTACGTATGTGGTATTAAATTATTAATCCTTACTATAATCCCCAAAGCAATTGCTATTATCATCTCTATTTTTTTTTTTTTTTTAGTTGATAAAATTGGGACCAAGGACTTCCATCAGTGTGTGTCATTTCATTTTTAGTTTTTGCTTTTTTCCTGTGAAAGTGTTTCTTTCTGGTAAGTTTGGCAGAGTGACTTCAATACCTTTCCATTGTTGTGGGTCAAAACCCAAACACAAATTAAAGGCACAAGTGGAATAAATAACCTGTTGTAGAGCACGTTCTGTTTGAAGCATGCTCTGATTGTTGGCTGGTGTTGTTTGGAGTGTGTTGGGTTCTGTTCTTAAAACTGCCTCAGACTCAGCGCCTGTGGCTCAAGCAGCTAAGGCACCAGTCATATACACCTGAGCTGTCAGGTTTGAATCCAGCTCGGGCCCGCCAAACAACAATGATGGCTGCAACCAAAAAATGGCTGGGCGTTGTGGCGGGCGCCTGTAGTCCCAGCTACTTGGGAGGCGGAGACAGGAGACTCACTTGAGCCCAGGAGGTGGAGGTTGCTGTGAGCTGTGATGCTATAGCACTCTACCCAGGGTGACAGCTTGAGGCTCTGTCTCAAAAAGACAAAAAACAAACGAAAAACAAAACAAAAAAAAACTGCCTCAGTTCACATACTAACGTTATCACTTAAGCGGCTGTTTTATTTGGAGCCAATCATGAATTTTTTTTTTGTTTTTTGGAGACAGAGTGTCACTCTGTCACCCTCGGTAGAATGCTGTGGCATCACAGCTCACAGCAATCTCAAACTCTTGGGCTTAAGTGATTCTCTTGCCTCACCCTACCAAGTAGCTGGGACTCTAGGCACCTGCCATAGTGCCTGGCAATTTTTTTGTTTCAGTGGTCATTATTGCTTAGCTGGCCCGGGGTGGATTCAAACCCACCACCCTTGATGTACATGGCTGGCAACAGGAGCCCGCCACAACACCAGATAATTTTTGTTGAAGTTTATCTGGGGCCAGGTTGGAACCCGCAACCCTTGGTATATGGGGCCCGTGCCCTACTCACTGAGCCACAGGTGCTGCCCCAGGATTGTTTTTTTTAAAGCTCAGTTTCTTCACCTTTAAAGTGGGATAACTGGTGTTTACTTTGTACAGTTGTTGTGGGCATGTAAAAGTGATTAGTATGAGAGGAAGCACTTTTACAGAGTCAACTACTGTTTTTATGTTAATTGCCAACACTGAACAGTTGTCCTGTCAAGGACTTAAAGCACAGGGGAAAATAGAGGTAGGTAATAGACTATCATTCTCTTTTTGAGTTGTATACATTTACGTCTGAAATTTAAAAAATTCATAATGTTACTGGCGTTTTATTGTTTAAGTGGGAACATATATGTGCCAAACTTTAAAATTTTTGCTAAGTGACATTATTTCATGATTTTAACTTGCGTGTCTTATTTAAAGTTTTGAGTTAAATTGAGTGCATTTGTCATTAGTGTATTTATTTTTTGCAGATTGCCTCCCTGTGTTCTGTATCAGGTGCCTCTCAGTTCCAAATAACAAAACCGCTAATCAAAAATGGCTTAAATAGGGCGGCTCCTGTGGCTCAAGGAGTAGGGCGCCAGCCCCATATACTAGAGGTCGTGGCTTCAAACCCAGCCCCGGCCAGAAACTACAACCAAAAAAAAAAAAGGCTTAAATAATAAGTAACATTTTACTTTACATGACCAGAAGGCCAGAATGGCTTTGTGAAATTGTTCTGGACCTAGATACTTTCCATTTTTCTGTTCATTTGTTTTCATCTTTGTGTGCTTGTGTGGGCGCATGTGTGAGACAGAGTAAGACTCACTCTTTACTCTTTCACCCAAGGTAGAGTGCCATGGTGTCATTATAGCTGAAAGCAACCTCAAACTCTTGGAGATCCTCTTGCCTCAGCCTCCCAGTTAGTTGATATTATAGGCATGTGCCACCATACCCAGCTGGTTTTTGTATTTTTAGGTAGAGATGGGCTCTGGCTCTTGCTTAGGCTTGTCTCTAGAATTCCTTGTAAGCAGTCCACCTGATTCTGAGCCTTTCAGAGTGGTAGGATCACAGGTGTGAAGTACCGTGCCCAGTTTTCGTCTTGTTATTGATAGTTTGCTGTATTAATTCACTTAAATAGTTATTGAGCACCTACAGTATTCTAGGAAATATTCTGTGAGCATGGGAAATACAGCAGTAAGCAAAACAACTTTTTTTTGCACTCATGGAGTATATATTTTAGTAGGGGTGAGGGAGAAGGCAAATAAAACATAGGAAAATTTACAGGATGTCAGAAATTGTTAAATGTGTTACAGTGGACAATAAGGCTATGAAGGGGATTGACTGGAAGGGGTTCTATTGGGTTATTTTAAATGGAGCCATCAATGAAGGGCTCAATGAGATGAAATTAGAATAGCATCTTTAAGGTAGATAGGAAAAGTCCAAAGACAGATCTGGGGGAAGAGTACTTCATATACCCCGAGTCAGGATTGTACAGAACTGAGCAGGCCAATGTGGCAGGAACTAAGTGATGGGGGAAAAAGAGAGCAGGGAGTTACCTCGTTCAGGCCTTGTAAACCATTCTGAGATCTTTTGGCTTTTCCTCTGGGTGAAATGAGATACACTTGGGGCCACAAGAGTGACCTTATCTGAGTAAGACTTTGAAAAAGCTCACGCTTGCTGACATGTTGAGAAAGAGTAAAGGAGATCGAGGTAGAGGTAGGTGCGTTAATTAAGAGGGTATTGCAAGCAGCCTGGTGTAAGATGGAGCATAATGGAGTCCGACTGTGAAGTGGCTCTGCTTGTGTAGAGGTATAGCTAAAGTAATTTGTTGAGGAACTGGTTGTGGGGTGTGAGAAAAAGGTACCTCATAGTTCTCAACTAGGTCCAATGACCACAGCCACTGGTTAAAGACAAAATATATTTGTTCCCGCACGTGTTTCCACATCTCTTTCATTTGGAATAAGAACCTATCGCCCTGGGTACAGTGCCATTGCATCACAGCTCACAGCAGCCTCCAACTCCTGGGCTTTCTTGCCTCAGCCACCCAAGGAGTTGGGACTACAGGTGCCCGCCACAACGTTTGGCTGTGTTTTGGTTATAGTTTTCATGGTTCTTTGGCAGGCCTGGGCTGGATTCAAACCTGCCAGCTCTGGTGTATGTGGCTGGCGCCTTAGCTGCTTGAGCTACAGGTGCCGAGCCCATTGTCCATTTTTCTTTTAGGTTGGTCATCCTTTTTCTGTGATTTGTAAATATTTTTTGCATGTTAAGAAAATGAGTGCTGGCTTGGCACCTGTAGTACAGTGGTTATGGCGCCAGTGGTAACCACTGTGCTACAGGGTAGCAGGTTTGAACCTGGCCTGGGCCTGCTAAAACAACAATGAGACAACAGCAACCACAACAAAATAGCCGGGTGTTGTGACAGGCATCTGTAGTTGCAGCTACTTGGGAGGCTGAGGCAAGAGAATCGCTTAAGTCCAAGAGTTTGAGGTTGCTGTGAGCTGTGATGGCACGGTACTATACTGAGGGTGACGTACTGAGACTCTGTTTGAAAAAAAAGAAAATGAGTGTCTATTATAATAGATTCTAAATATTACCAAACCATGAATAAGGCTTTTTACTCAGTTTTCTAATTTTGAAATAAAATGAATCTTATTTCAAAGTTACAAGCAGGGGCTGGTGACTCCGGAGTCTAGTACATAATTTATAGTTTTTCCTACTCAGAGTGCAAGTGTCATTTTATTTATTTATTTATTTTTTGAGACGGAGCCTCAAGCTGTCACCCTGGGTAGAGTGCTGTGACATCACACTCACAGCAACCTCCAATTCCTGGGCTCAAGCCAGTCTCCTGCCTCTGCCTCCCAAGTAGCTGGGGCTACAGGTGCCCTCCACAACGCCCGGCCATTTTTTGGTTGCAGCTGTCATTGTTGTTTGGCAGGCCCTGGGCTGAATTTGAACCCACCAGCTCAGGTGTATGCGGCTGGCGCCTTAGCCCGTTGAGCCACAGGCGCTGAGCCTGCAAATGTCATTGTAACATGAAAGCTGACTAGGCATTTATAAGACTGTCATTGGGGCAGCATTGAGGTGGTGGGGAAAAAACCCACCAAACCCTGTGCACAGCTCTTCTTTGAGCTCTTTGATGTTACTGCTTTAGCACTAAAGATTTGTTTCACCTGAAGCTAATTGTCAGTGAGGTTTTTGTTTTTTCAGTGTCATCAGTAGTCAATCGCTATGGATTCTCTTGCCCTCCTTTTTTTTCTTCCTTCACCAACAAGGCTGACAACTGGTTTATTACATTTTATTGTGTTTATATTGTACTTAATGTTTATCCCTCAGTTTCAATGATGGGAGGCAGTGTAGGTCTGAGATTTTTTTTTTTTTTGAGACAGAGTTTCACTATGTTACCAAGTAGAGTGCCTTGGCGTCACAGGTCAGAGCAACCTCCAACTTTTGGGCTTAAGCGATTCTCTTGCTTCAGCCTCCCAAGTAGCTGGGACTGCAGGCGCTTGCCACAATGCCCAGCTATGTTTTGGTTGTAGTTGTCACTGTTGTTTGGCAGGCCGGGCTGGGTTCCAACCCGCCAGGTCCGGTACATGTGGTTGGCGCATTAGCCACTGAGCTATAGTCACCGAGCCAGGTGTAAGGTTTTGAGTGGAGGCCTTATTAAACATAGCAGCCTGTTGAGCCTCAACTCCTTGAGCATGTGTTATGTGTTACATGAGTTATGTGTCCTGGACTACTTTATTGCATGATTCCATTCACGTTATGCCAGGGATGCCATTTACATAAAATTAATGAAATTGTGCTTCCTGGGGTTGCACAGTTTCGTATTTCTGGTGTGTCTTTAGGCAGGTTCATTAAACTCTGAGCTTCCAATTGAGATAATACAAGTGGAAATGCTAAGCAGAGTGACTTTAAGACACTTAAGGGGAAATGAGAACATTTTCATAGCTCTTCATTTTTACCTTTCACTAAGGGTTGCCTAGTATAACTAACTAGGTGAGTTATAAATGAGGGTGTTTAGGGTCATTGTGAAGTAGATGTGAAATAATATAGGAGGTATATTTAAAAAGCTGTTATTCCTCCCTCCCCTCAAACTATGCATTTCATTGTTCAGGAAGAAATCATGGGCTCAGTGCCTGTGGCTCAACGGGCAAAGGTGCCAGCCACGTACACCTGAGCTGGCGGGTTCGAATCCAGCCTGGGCCCACCAAACAACGACAGCAGCAACCAAAAAATGGCCAGGCGTTGTGGCAGGCGCCTATAGTCCCAGCTACTTGGGAGGCAGAGGCAGGAGACTTGCTTGAGCCCAGGAATTGGAGGTTGCTGTGAGCTGTGATGCCACATCACTCTATCCAGGGTGACAGCTTGAGGCTCTGTCTCAAAAGAAAAGAAATCATGAGAACGTGCATTTAGGTCATTTCCTTAATTATGTGGATGCCTTAGCCTTTCCTATTCTCAGTCCTGTTGTAGAACAATAGGGTTGTTGGGGAGGGGAGGTGGTTATATTACAAAAGGACAAGGGGAGTTTGGTCTAGGTCCAGTTGCTTGGCTGCAAAAAGATCCAATGTTCTTTTTTTATTTTTCCTTTTTTTTGGTAGAGACAACTTTGTCGCCCTCAGTAGAGTCCCATGGCATGACATAGCTCACAGCAACCTCCAACTTCTGGGCTTAGGCTAATCTCTTACCTCAGTCTCCCGAGTAGCTGGGACTACAGGCGCCCACCACAATGCCCGGCTATTTTTTTCTTGTAGTTTGGCCGGGGCTGAGTTTGAACCCGCGACCCTCCGTATAGGGGGTCGGTGCCCCACCCACTGAGCCACAGGCCCTGCCCAAAAGATCGAATTATTGAGAGGAGAATTGCCAAGGAAGAAAGATGCCTTGGGGTAGGGATTCCAGGATGGTAGAAATTCTAGAAGACAAATGAAGTATAGAGATTCTGAAGGCCTGTGGGCAAACTTCCTGTTCATCCTCTCTAACCTGTCCCTGTTTACTCTACCTCTTGTCCCTTGTAGTAGACCAGACAGGCACTACAGACAAGTATGTATCAGTACAGTAGGCCTACTTCCTTATGTTGATCACCTCTGTATGTTGACCAGTTTGTTACAGTCCCTTGGGTGATGAAGTTACAGAGGTCCTGTACTGTGATTACAGGTGTGAGCTTCTAAGCCTGGCCTTTAAAAAAGTTTTCAAATATAGACCAGCATAAAGAAGAAAATGAAAATGTCCATAATCTTACCATTCATGTAACCTGTGCTGGTTTAAATAAATTCCATGGAATTGATTAGGAAATTTTGTTTGTTTATTTTTTTAAAAATGAATTTTTTCTTTTTGAGGCAGAGTCTCTCATTCCCCTGTAGAGTGCTCTGGTGTCATACCTCACAGCAACCTCAGACTCCTGGGCTCAAGCAATTCTCACCCTCCTGAGTAGCTGGGATTATAGGTACCCGCCACAATGCCCTGCTGTTATTAGAGGTGGAGTCTTGCTCTAGCTCAGGCTGGTCTCAAACTTATGAACTCAGGTGATCCACCCACCTTAGCCTCCCATAGTGCTGAGATTACAGGTGTGTGCCACAGTGCCTGGCCCCAATTAGAAAATTTTATTATTTAATTATTTTTTAAATTTATTTATTTATTTATTTATTTTGAGTTTTTGGCCAGGGCTGGGTTTGAACCCGCCACCTCTGGCATATGGGGCGGGCGCTCTACTCCTTTGAGCCACAGGTGCCACCCATTTTTATTTATTTATTTATTTATTTTGAGACAGAGTCTCACTATGTCGCCCTTGGTAGAGTACCATGATGTCTCAGCTCACAGCAACCTCCAAACTCTTGGGCTTAAATGATTCTCTTGCCTCAGGCTCCCAAATAGCTGGGGCTACAGGTGCCTGCCGCAATGCCTGACTATTTTTCGGTTACAGTTGTTTAGCTGGCCCGGGCCAGGTTCGAACCTGCCACCCTCAGTGTATGTGGCTGGCACCATAACCACTATGCTATGGGTGCTAAGCCCGATTAGAAAATTTTAATGCCAGAAGCCTCCTCTGTTAGTCTGTCTGGTCTGTCATAACAAAATGCTATACTTGAGTGTCTCAAATAACAGAAATTTATTTTCTCACATGCATTTTGGGGGTTGTAGTGAACACAATTCAGTTCACAATCACCCTACTTGTATAACAACTTGGAATTTGTATTTATGTGTTCCCAGAAAAATTTTCTTTCCATGTATCTGTGGGCATATGAGTTTGTATGACTAGGAACAATTAAAATTAGTTTCTTTGGACTTGCTGTAAATAGTATATGTAGCAGCAAAGAATTATAGGATTATGCCAGGTTCCACTTACATGGAACCAAACATCATGATATATTGATACATATGTGTATGTACTTGTAATACAAATATCAATATATTGGATTCTCTGGAATGTACAGCCGACTAGTATTGTAGTGTTGCCTTAATAATTTGATGCGGTAAAGCTTTTTTATTGGTCAATCTGAATTTAATTTATTCATTTAATATTTATTCAGTGAGTGCATACTAACTACTATGTCAAGCACTCTGCTAGGCACTAGAAGGATACAGAATGATAAGATGAGATACCCTCCCTTAAATCCTACATCGGAGGAGAATTCAGAGGTGCATATATAAAAGGAGATATATATACATGCTTCTGGGCTCTGAATAGGCGGAGGAACCCATTGTCCCCTGAGGCTTAGATGAAGCTTTCCTAAGAGAGGTGATACTTAAACCAAATCTGATAAGGTCTGTTCAAAAAGTATTTTAGGCAAGGCAGTGCCTGTGGCTCAAGGAGTGGGGCCCTGGCCCCATATGCCCGAGGTGGCGGGTTCAAACCTGGCCCAGCCAAAAGCTGGAAAACTGCAAAAAAAAAAAAGTATTTTTGGCCGAGGGAATAGTACATACAAAGACATGGAAAAGGATGATAAGGCTCGGCGCCTGTGGCTCAACGGGCTAAGGCGCCAGCCACGTACACCTGAGCTGGCGGGTTCGAATCCAGCCCGGGCCCGCCAAACAACAATGACGGCCGCAACCAAAAAATGGCCGGGCGTTGTGGTGGGCGCCTGTAGTCACAGCTACTTGGGAGGGGAGGCAAGAGATTCGCTTGAGCCCAGGAATTGGAGGTTGCTATGAGCTGTGTTGCCACAGCACTCTATCCAGGGTGACAGCTTGAGGCTCTGTCTCAAAAAAAAAAAAAAAAAAAAATTAAGGATGATAAATGGTTAAATATGGCTTGGCACCCATAACTCAGTGGTTATGGTGCCAGCCCACACACACCGGAGCTGGCGGGATTGAGCCCGGCCTGGGGCTGCTAAAGAAACAAATGACAACTGTAACAACAAAAAAAATAGGGTGTTGTTTGTGGAGGGCACCTGTAGTCCCAGCTGCTTGGGAGGCTGAGGCAAGAGAATTGCTTAAGCCCAAGAGTTGGAGGTTGCTGTGAGCTGTGACACCATGACACTCTACCAAGGGTGACATAGTGGACTCTGTCTAAAAAAAAAGCCAATATGACAAAAATGTAGCAGGTAGAATGGTGACAACATAAGAGATCAAACTGTTTGGGGTAGGTTTCATCATGAATGGTCTTTTATGCCTGATTAAGTTTGTATTTCTGTCTTTAAGGCCTTGGGTTATGTACCCACTGAAGGATAAAAGAAGGGAAGTAGTATTGGATATTAAAATATCTGTCTGGAGGCTCGGCGCCTGTGGCTCAAGCGGCTAAGGCGCCAGCCACGTACACCTGAGCTGGCGGGTTTGAATCCAGCCCGGGCCGCCAAACAACAATGATGGCTGCAACCAAAAAATGGCTGGGCGTTGTGGCGGGCGCCTGTAGTCCCAGCTACTTGGGAGGCGGAGGCAGGAGACTCGCAGGTTGCTGTGAGCTGTGATGTCACAGCACTCTACCCAGGGTGACAGCTTGAGGCTCTGTATAAAAAAAAAAAAAAAAAAAAAAAAACAACTGTCTGGAATTAATATGAAGGGTATATATTGAGGGAGATTGGAAGTAGTTGGTTCAGCAGGTTAAAGAGTGTTGAGTGCTTAAAATAAAACAGTTTGGGGGCCAGGTGTGATGGCTCACATCTGTAATCGTAGCATTCCGGAAAGCCAAGGTGGGTAGATTGCCTGAGCTCAGGAGTGACACCCCAAATAGCCGGGCGTTACGATGGGCTCCTGTAATCCTAGCTACTTGGGAGGGCAAGGCAAGAGGATCATTTGAGCCTGAGAGTTTGAGGTTGCTGTGAGATATTATGCCATGGCCTTCTACCAGAAGCAATAAAGTGAGCCTCTGTCTCAAAAACAAATGAGGTAGGGTGGCGCCTGTGGCTCAGTGAGTAGAGCGTCGTCCCCATAAACCGAGGGTGGTGGGTTCAAACCCGGCCCTGGCCAAACTGCATCAAAAAATAGCTGGGCATTGTTGTGGGCGCCTGTGGTTCCAGCTACTTGGCAGGCTGAGGCAAGAGAATCGCCTAAGCCCAAGAGCTGGAGTTTGCTGTGAGCTGTGACTCAACGGCACTCCACCGAGGGTGATAAAATGAGACACTGTCTCCTCAAAAAAAAAAAAAAAAAAAAAAAAAAATGAGGTCACATTTCTCAGGTTCTGGATGGATGTGAATTTTGGGGCCTAGGAACCCTATTCAACCTATTACAGTAGTTTTAGAATATGAATACATCTCATGTATCAGCTAAAGTTGTATAAAAAGTTTTATTAATGGAGGGTGGCGCCTGGGGCTCATCGAGTAGGGTGCCAGCCCCATATACCGAAGATGGCGGGTTCAAACCCGGCCTCGGCCGAACTGCAAAAACAGAAAAATAGCCGGGCGTTGTGGCGGGCGCCTGTAGTCCCAGTTACTCGGGAGGCTGAGGCAAGAGAATCGCCTAAGCCCAGGAGTTGGAGGTTGTTGTGAGCTGTGTGATACCATGGCACTCTACCGAGGTCGATAAAGTGAAACTCTGTCTCTACATTAAAAAAAAAAAAAAAAAGTTTTATTAATGGAATTGTTAAAACCGACACATTATAATTGTTCTAAACTATTTAGAACTTAGGTTTCTGTGATTCAAAGTTTTTAGTAATTTTTATTTATCTTTTTCTGTGTGTGTGAGACAGAGTCTCATTATGTTGTCCTGAGTAGAGTGCCAAGGCATCACAGCTCACAGCAAACTCAAACTCTTGGGCTTAAGCGATTCTCTTGCCTCAGGCTCCCAAGTAGCTGGGACTACAGGTGCCTGCCACAACACCTGGCTATTTTTTTGTTGTAGTTGTCATTGTTTAGCAGGCCTGGGCCAGGTTCGAACCTGCCAGCCCTGGTGTATGTGGCCAGTGCCCTACCCACTGAGCTTCGGGTGCCAAGTCCAAAGTTTTTAGTAATTTTTAGAATTACAAAGCAATTCAAACCTTCCCATTTGACCTCACATTTGCACTTAAATGTTCATAGCAGCTCAGTTCACAACTGCAAAGATGTAGAAGCAACTCAAGAATGATAATAAACAGGGTATATGTATACCATGGAATATTATTCAGCCATAAAAAGATGGAGACTTGGCTCAGCACCTGTGGCTCAACGGGCTAAGGCGCCAGCCATGTACACCTGAGCTGGCGGGTTCGAATCCAGCCCAGGCCCGCCAAACAACAATGACGGCTGCAACCAAAAAATGGCTGGGTGTGGGCGCCTGTACTCCCTGCTTACTTGGGAGGCGGAGGCAAGAGACTTGCTTCAGCCCAGGAATTGGAAGTTGCTGTGAGCTGTGATGCCACAGCACTCTATCCAGGGTGACAGCTTGTGGCTGTGTCTCAATTTTTTTTTTTTTTTTTTTTTTTTTGAGAC
>CAUYRH010071326.1:0-23326 GCA_963574655.1 Perodicticus potto | reverse complement strand
AGCACTATAATACTTTAATCTTCTAAGGATGAATTCAGTACCACCTATTCAGTTATGAAATAAATGATTAGTATTTTAATTAACTATGAAACAACCTCTCAAGAATTCTTTTCAAAAGGAAGGAAAAGGAGAAAACAAGTTTTAATTAATGCACAAGTGTGTGCGAAGGGGAAATCTTACAAAACCTAGTATGTTTTTTCATCTTTTTTTTTGTTTGTTTTGCCTTTGTTTATTTTCCTTTGCAAGATTATTGCTTTATTATGAAGATCTCCATAGAACAGAAAAATATTTCCATACCTAAACCATAAAGAGAAATACCTTATACAATTTTTTCACCACTGAAACCCTTTGGGTTTCTTAGAATTTTCTTACAATTAGTTATTTGATATAAAACAAGATGAAAGAAATTCTAAGACAAGCTCATTGCTAGTGGAAGCCTTTTAAAAAGCAAAGGTTAGAGGCTGCCTTATAAGAAATAAAGTTACCAACAATACATCCCAAGTATATTTAAATTGGTGATGCTCCTGACCTAATCACTGCTAATTCTTGAATCTCTTTATTTTTCATTTTTTAAATTTATTGTCCTTATTGAATCTCTTTAGAAACTCTCTAAGACAAACAGTAGAAAAGCTCAGTAAGCAAGTCACCTTCTGTACTCCAGAGAAGTGTCCAAACCTTTCCCTTCATCTACTGATACCCACAGTATATTGGCATCCACAATGAAAGTGAAGTCTTTGGTCTGGCTCTTCTGACACATTTACACACTGTTTTCATGATTTGTTTATGTGAGGGGCTCCACTACTAGATGTAGTTTACAAAATACAGGACCATACCTTGTTAGCTATTTAAAATTCCATGCACATTAGCATACTTCCTGGTACACAGTGTTTAAGAAATGTTTGCTTAATATTCTATGGTACATCAAAGACAGAAAAGATGAATTAACATTACTAATAGTTGCATGCTAATGACAAAACTGTTTTCCAAAATGTAGTTCCTGGGAAGAAAAAGTTAAAGTCATAAAGCCATTCTGTGTACTAAGTCCTATTCATACAGAGAGGTCCTAAGCAGATTGAGAATTGATGCTCGCTACAGACGATAGGTGGACAAATGTCAAATGTCGGCTTTCAGCATCCTATAGGCACCAAAAAATGGGGAATGAACATGGATTGGAGACAGCTCTCCTTGAAAATCATTATTATGCTCCCTAAGCAAGAATAGTAGCTAATTAATAATTATTCAACATCCCTCCCTCACACAAATCAGACACTATTAAACCCCAAATTAATCCATTTACATTAATGCCTATAAGTAATTAGGTACAGCTCCCACCTCTTTCTTGGTACTAGGAGAGTCTGTCACATTTATCTGTACGTGTTTCTAATTTTGCACAAGGGTGAGAATAGACCCTTGCCAGGTCTCAGCAGAAAGAAGAGTTTGATTTAAATACTGTGCAGAATGCATAGAGCAATGATGTGGTTATTGGTTCAGCACATCTGTAGAACTGGGGAATTGGGTGACCTTGCCACAGCTGAGAACTTACTGCAGTTCTTTTTGACAATTAGTGCAAGAGTGTCTGATTCATGAACTTTCCAGTGTGTTTAAAATCACAACCCCCTTCAGCCTTTTGTCTTATTAGGATGCCTTCATCTTTTTAGAGTCAGTGACTGCTTGGAGAATTAAAAACTGAACTCTAAATGCTGATATGAGTTTAATGAAACTTTAGGAAATGTCCGTCTCCTGCCTTCCTTCTCCCATCATGTAACTGAGACAGACATTAGCCATTGTTCAGTCATCTTCCTATTTGGGGGGGAAACCCCCCACTGTGTGTATTTTGGACAGGCAGCTGTGGCAGTGGGATGTGTTGATCACTGTTTCCTAGCATGGAAACTAGCAAGGATTTTATGACAGGCCCCCTCAACACACAATTCTTCTAATATATCCCATTTTTACTAAAGTTACTTAGAGTTATTTGGTTCTTTTGTTTTTTGGAGACAGAGTCTCACTTTGTTGCCCTTGGTAGAATGCTGTGGCATCATAGCTTACAGCAACCTCAAACTCTTGGGCTCAAGTGATTCTCTTGCCTTAGCCTCCTGAGTAGCTGGGAGTACAGGCTCCTGCCACAACACCCACCTATTTTTAGAGGCAGGGGTCTCGCTCTGGCTCAGGCTGGTCTGGAACCTATGAGCTTAGGCGATCCACCCACCTCGGCGTCCCAGACTGCTAGAATTACAGGCATGAGCCACTGTGCCCAGCCACCTAGAGTTGTTTCTAACATCATAACAGAAAAACCTTCGATCTGGATTTTGTACATTACTGCTTTTTTAAGTTAGAACAATAAAAAGCCAAATGTATGCCTCTAACAGTGGTTCTCAGCCATAGGTCTGCATCAGAATCACCTGAGGACTTATTAAAACACAGATTGATGGCACCAACCTCCCGAGTTTCTGAAGTGGTAAGTCTGGGGTGGAGCCTGGGAAATTGTATTTCTAACAATTCCCAGGTGATGCTGCTGCTGGTGCCACTATTCTAAAGACCACAATGTTTTTTTTTTTTGTTGTTGTTGTTGTTGTTTTTTGAGACAAGGTCTTGCTCTGTCACCCCAGCTCTGGCTAGAGTGCCATAGGTCATAGCAACCTCAAACTCCTAGGCTCAAGCAATCCTCCTCCCTCAGCCTCTCAAGCAATTGGGACTACAGGAGCCTGCCACATTGCTTAGCTAACTTTTTTATTTTTTGTGGAAACACAGTCTCGCTCTTTCTCAGGCTGGTCTTAAAATCCTGGTCTCAAGCCATCCTCCTGCCTATGCCTCTCAGAGTTCTAGAACTACAGGCATGACCCGCTGTGACCGCCAATACTTTAGAGAATCATTGGTTTAAATTTAAAAGGGTTTCCTCCAACCATATACAAAAACTAGCAAAACATTTGGCCAAAATAATGATACAGGGTCTTACTTAGGATTTCCCTTGGTTTGCTGATTTCCCTGATTATCATTGCTTTTATACTACAGATGAGGTACAATGAATTTGGAGAGATTTTTCTCTTATTTTTTAGGGCCAGTAAAGATTGTAAAATCTTAAAGGAGCAGCCAAAGCCTGGACATATCCTTTGTTTATTTGTAATAAAATTGTGTCATATCTGAATTTTCAAAATTGTTTATTATATTCTTCACAGTGTCTGCATTATTTTTAATAGAATAATCAATTTAATGGTTTAAAACACTACTCACCTAAGAGAAAATTATGTCATAGACAAAATCACATTTTAAAATGAATAAGGGCAGTTCAATGATTTTCTAGTTTTCACACAAGATTTTGGTTATTTCTGAACATAGACTGTAGGGTTTGATTAGGATCTTTAAAGACAGACTTTGGAATTTTTTTGTTTGTTTTTTTGAGATGGAATCTCACTCTGTTCCTTGGATAGAGTACTGTGGCATGATAGCTCACAGCAACCTCAAACTCTTAGGGTCAAGTGACCCTCTTGCCTCAGCCTCCTGAGTAGCTGGAACTATAGGTGCGCACCACAATGCCCAGTTAGTTTTTTTTTTTTCCTCTTCTTTTATTTTTTCTGTTAAGATGTGATCTTACTCTTCCTCAGGCTGGTCTCAAACACCTGAACTCAGGCTACCCGCTGGCCTTGGCTTCCCAGAGTGCTAGGATTACAGGCATGACCCACCACTCTCAGCCTTGGAATTTTTTTTTTTTTCTTTTGAGACCAAGCTTTCACCCTGGGTAGAGTACTGTGGCATCAAAACTCACAGCAACCTCCAACTCTTGGACTCAGGTGATCCTCTTGCCTTGGTTTTTCTAATTTTAGTAGATACAAGGTTACACTTTTGCTCAAGCTGGTCTTGAACTTGTGAGCTCAAGCAATTCGCCTGCCTTGGCCTCCCAGTGCTACAATTACAGGCATGAGTCACTGCACCTGGCCTGGAATTTTTGTTTTTAATGGTCTCTAATTTCCTGGATGCGTGAAGAAATAATCTATATCTCAAACAATTTCAGAGCCATGAATACAGCAATGACATATTTTTAGTCAGCATGACTAAAAATAAAAAATAGTGACCAAGGATGCTGGTGGGAAAATGTTACAGCTACTCTGGAAAAGAGTTTGGCAGTTTCTTATAAAACTAAACATGCAGTTTCTATATGACTCAGCAATTACACTCTTGGGTACTTATCCAAAAGAAATAAAAACTTGTATATGCATGCTCTGAGCAGTTTATTTGTAATAGCCCAAAGCTGTAATGTCAACCCAAATGTCTTTCAAAGAATAAATGGTTAAACTGTGATACATCTATATTATGGAATACTACTCAGCAGTAAAAATGAACCAACTATTTTTTTTTCTTGAGAGAGTCTCACTTTGTCACCCAGGATAGAGTACAGTATCGTCATCTTAGCTCACTGCAATCTCAAACCCATGGGCTCAAACGATCCTTCTGTCTCAGCCTCCTAAGTAACTATTAATACATGTAATGGGCCAGGTGCGGTGGCTGACACCTATAATCTTAGCACTTTGAGAGGCCCAGGCAGGTGGAACGCCTAAGCTCAGGAGTTTGAGACCTGCCTAAGCAAGAGTGAGACCCTATGTCTACTAAAAATAGAAAAACTAGCTGGGCGTTGTGGCACCTATAATCCCAGCTATTCAGGAGGCTAATGCAAGAAAATTGATTGAGCCCAAGAGACTGAGGTTGCTGTGAGATAGAACATCATGGCACTCTACTGAGAGTGACAAGGTGAGACTCTGTCTCCAAAACAAAACAAATAACAAAAACAAAAAACCAAAAACACTGTGTAACAACTCATATGAATTGCCAGGGAATTATACTGAGTAAAGCAAAAATCCTAAAAAATTATAACTTGTACGATGCTATTTATATAAGGTTTTTGAAATAATGTGTTTAGAAACAAAGAACATTCCAAGTTTTGAGGAGCAAAAAAAGACCAAAAAAAAAAAAAGAGAAAAGAAACAAAAGACAGATTTGTTTTTGCTAGGTATTGGAGGAGGGAGTTATAAGAGAGCCAGGAGGGGAGAGGATTGGTTGGTATGTTGACTGGTATGGTATAGAAACTGCTTAAAATTTTGACTGTAGTGGTGAATAAATGAACCATGATGTGTTAAAACTGCATAGAACTTAATTAATAAACACATACATTTACTGTGTATCAGTAAAACTGTGAAAGTCTGAGTAAGATAATTGGATTTTACCAATGTCAATATCCTGGCTGTGATATTACACTGAAGTTTTGTAAAATATACAAGGGATATCTCTGTATTATTTCTTATAATTACACATGAATCACAGTTATCTTTCAATAGAAATTCAAGTAAAAGAGGAAGTAATAAACCTTAATAATGTTCAGAATACTCGTATAGCAATACTTGTATATTGGTAATATTTCATTAGGTTGTAATTTAGAAAAAGATCCCAAAGACCTCTGGACATAAAATAATAAATAGATGCACTAATCCCAATTTTATACATTCAATTTTTTTTTTTTTTGAGACGGAGTCTCAAGTTGTCACCCTGGGTAAGGTGCCGTGGTGTCACTGCTCACAGCAACCTCAAACTCTTGGGCTTAAGCAATCCTCTTGTCTCAGCCTCCCAAGTAGCTGGGACTACAGGCACCCGTCACAATGCCTGGCTATTTTTTGGTTATAGTTGTCGTTGTTTGGTGGGCCCGGGCTGGATTCAAACCTGCTCTTGTGTATGGGCTGGCACCTTAGCCATTTGAGCTACAGGTGCCAAGCCCATTCAATTGTTTTGACAACTTAATTTTGAGGTGAAAAGCAAATGAAGCCTAGATTCTAGATGTAGAAAGGACCTTAAAGGCTAATCTGACCCAGCCACTGGTCAGGTACAGAAAGGTGCTCTCAAGAGTCATTCACTCTAGCTGTCCACTCCCACCAGAGATCCTCTGCACAGTATCCCAAACACATTCCAGGATAGCAGCACTAGAAGGTGTTAGAGCAAAGACTACCACACACATTTTATAATACATATACTAATAAACACTACCCTTTATTGAAAACCTAGTGTATTAGACTGCTAAACCTATCTCTGTGATTTAGTTTATGCCTCACTAATAACTTTCAGTGAGAGGTATTATCTCCATTTTTACAGATGAGCGAAGTGAGGCTTGGTGAATTTCATTAACTTGCTCTAGCCCAGCTGGTGATGTGAGTGTGGGTCCTTGTGGCTCACAGCTGCCCTCTTCAGCATACCCCACTACCTTTAAAAGGGCCTACTACTGTCCTCCTTGATCCTGCACACATATGTATGGCATATTCCCAATGTCATTTGCTTGATAATTTCCTTTAAATTCTTAGCCCTGGGACTATAGTCCCTTACAGGATTCACAAATTGGTTTCAGGAAATCATAAATCCACTGAAATTGGATGCAACATTTGATATGTATTTGTGCATATGAATTTTTCTGAGAGAAAGGTTCAGAGTTTCCATCAGCTTCTCAGAGAGGTTAAGAATTACAGCAGTCAGATTCTAAGAAAGATTTTTTTTTCATAAATTGGAAAATGTCTCAAGTGCCCAATAACACTGACACTGAGAAGTGATACATTTGGGGGAAATAAAAGCAGCTGCCAAATCCTACATCAAAAGGAGGGTCAACGCTGCTCTTTGAAAAGAATTGTTTACCATTTTGTATCTATGTGTTTCAGATAGCTTTAGAAGATAGTATTTTTGACAAATTTGACACATGATGAGAGGATATCAAGGTATACTTTAACTTCAATATGAGAGTTAGTCCACAGATGTAGAAAATAGGAGCTGATGATGTGTAAGTGGGCAAATGCTTTTTGTTATTTTTGTCAACTTTTAATGGAGAGAAGATACAAGCAGATACATGACTGTACATTACATTGAAAACTGCTAGAAAATGCATTCAACTTCATGCCTTTGTGGCAGCTTTCCCCTCTCCTATACTGTCTTTTCCCACCTCTTCACCCAGGAAACTTGAACATTACATTGCCTAAATTTAAGCCTTAGATTAAGATCTTCTGTAACTCATTTGAGATGTTCCATTTCTCTCTTCTTAGGTGGACTTGTTCTGTAACTTATGTCCTAGCCCTTTCTAGACATCTCTATCATTGTACCACCATCAGCTATCCATGTCTGTTGCATCTAGTTACTTGAGCCTCGGAAATGTTGAGGTCGTGACTGGTTTGTGTTCCTTGTTTCTAACCACGTGGTAGGTGGCTGACATTTGCTGAATGAATAAAACATTAGCTTTTATATATGGAGGTCTTCTTTGTACAGGCCGTGTGGAAAAGACAGTTAGGTATATCTAATTAAATGATAATAACAATTACAGATGGTTTCTGACTTAGAATGGTTAGCTTTGTGACTTTTCAACTTAATGATAGTATGAAAGCGATGCACCTTCTGTAGAAATCATACTTTGAATTTTGATTCAAAAATCCAATAACGTTATTGTAAAATATGCCTCATGGTAGATGATTTTGCCCAACTATAGGCTAATCTAAGTGTTCTGAGTTTGTTTTAAGGTAGGCTACAGTAAGCTATGATGTTCAGTAGGTTAGATGTATTAAATGTATTTAGTTAGTTTTTGAGACAGAGTCTCACTCTGTCACTTAGGCTAGAGTGCCATGGTTGTTGGCCTATCTCACAGCAACCTCAAACTCTTGGGCTTAAACAATCCTCCTCCCTCAGACTCCTGAATACCTGAGACTACAGGTGTGTACAACCACACCTGGCTAATTTTTCTATTTTTAGTACAGAAGGGTTCTTGCTTTTGCTCAGGGTGGTCTTGAACTCTTGAGCTTAAGTGATCCTCCCACCCTAGACTCCCTGAGTGCTAAGATTCCTAGAGTGAACCACTGTGCTGGCTTATATTTCAACTTATGATATTTTCAATTTGCCATGGGTTTATTGGGATGTGGCCCCACTGTTAAGTCAAGGAGAACCTGTCCCTGTTAATGAGTAATCAAAATGCCTTTTAGAAACCTCCAGAAGCAACCTCCTGACTCAAGGGTTGAGGAAATAAAAGCCCAGACATCTAGGCAGGTAGAAAAACAATGAGGTTAAGCAAAGAAAGGTTTCTAGGTCAGTAGTAGCAGCATCAGAACAGGAGCCTGCACTCAGGTAAGCAGAGAAAGAGGTTTAGTTTGGTTTAGAAAGAAGAGACTTCTTGCATACAGAATAAAAAGGAGGGCAAGATACGGTCTGGACTGACAGAAGAATGGGGGATTACTTGGGGACATCAGAGATTCTAGTTTTATTCAGATCCAGGGACTCTCAGGAACACTGCCTACAAATGGAAACAGCTGCAGTTTGGTCTACTGCTGTTGCTTAACAAAGCTGATCTTCTTGGATCTTTCACTAGAATCATTGAAAATCTGAGCCCCAAGGTGCCAGAGAAATGACCTAGGGCCATCCTTTTTATTAGACAGAGCTGAAGTCTTGAAGGCAGCCCAGGAGACTGGCTTTCACTGGTCTCAGGTAGCATGCAATGTGCTCTAGGTAGATGGTTCTATTCTGAAGTCTGCAACCTGAGGAAAGGTCCAAGGCTGCAGGGAATGGCCACTGATGGTCTAGTGCCTGATTGGGACACAAACCAAGTAAAAGCATTAAAAGCATTAGGTAGTGGGTCAGAATCACATTGGATAACCCCAGCTTTTTCTATAATATTTCCTCTCTATAACATGTTAACAAAGAAGTCTGTTTGCCAGAAAAAGCATAATGAGCTTTTAGTTCTTATCTGCAAGGAGGGGAAATTTAGCGGAAGGCAGGAAGACACAAGCTGTAGATTGCTTTTTGGTCAAATTGTATATAGATCAGATACTATGTAACAAACATCTACCTTGCATCTTTAACCTTGTCTCTCATCTTGTTCCTATTTGGCACTTTCTGCGATTCTGGCAACTTTGTTATGAGTCAACAGAGTACACCTCAGGGACTCTGTGAGAAGTCTCTCCCTTGAAGTTGCAGAATCTAAAGCTCGTTAGTACAAAATAGTACAAAATGGCACTGCAGGCCTGCGCGCGAGGTGCCCAGCGTGGGAACAGGCCGCGGTTTTGCGCAACTCTCGGGTTACTATCAGGGGCCCGGAGCCTGAGCTTGAGATCCAGAAAAGCAGTTCCGTTTTCTAGACCTGAGCGTCCGCATCTGACAATCGGTTCGCCCAGAGAATGTGGCAAAGACCAAGGGCGACTGAGCACGGGCAGCATCGTCCCAGCCACCTCTGATCCCCCTCTGCTAGATCCCGGCCGGAAGAAGAAGTAAGAAGCCCCCAAACCAGCCGGGATCCCGCCCCGCGCTCCCGCGGGTGGCGGGCGACGTAGCGGCGCGACCCGCCCCGACGTGCACCGCGGGAGCGCGCACGCACGGGGGGCGCACGCGCGGGTGCGCGCAGGGCCGGGCCGGCACAGCAGCGGGCTCGCGCGGCTCCGGGAGGCGGCGGCGGCGGAAGCGGCTAGGGCGGCGGGCGTCCGGCTCTGAGGTGGAGGCGGCGGCGGCGGCAGCGGCGGCTCGGAAGTGGGCTCGGCTAGGAGGAGCGAGGGTCGGGGCGCCGCTGAGAACGCCAGTCCCCCGGCTCGACCCTCTGCCCACTGCCCGGACGCCTGGGCCGCGGAGTTTGTGTCCCGGCTCGGACCCCGGCGCCCAGCCCGGAGCCGTAACCTTGAGGCGGCGGCGGCGGGGCCGGGCCGGGCCGGGCCGGGGGGCGGCGGCACTGGATCCACGGCTGCCCGATCGCTGGCGGGAGATGTCGAACCCCGGGACGCGCAGGAACGGCTCCAGCATCAAGATCCGTCTGACAGGTACGGCCGGCGGGAGGCCCACCCGCCCCGCGGGCGCCCCCTCAGATCCCGCGCAGCCCCTCGCCAGCCCGGAATTCCCTGTAGGGCGCCCTTGGAAGTGGCCCTCCCCCACGCCGGCCGTTTTCCAGGACCTCGTCACCCCCCTCGGGCGTGTGCCCCTCGCCTGTCCCTCCCGGCCCCGCCTCCTCACCTCTCCGCACCCCGCCCCCTTTCTGCCCCCCGTTTCCCTCCCTCTCCCCCACACCTGCCCCCTTGCTTCTGCCCGGCCCCGCCCCCTCACTTCTCCTCTCCTGGTCCGCCCCCTCGCCTTTCCCTCCTGGCCCCGCCCCCTCGCTTCTCCCCTCTTGGCCCCTCCACCGTTTTTACCCCTTTCAGCCTTATCGGTTCCCTCCCTCTACCCCCACTGCACCCTCTCTTTTCTCTACTGGCCCCACCTCTCGCCCTTTCCCTAGTCCGGTCCCTGGCTTCTCATCACCTTCCCATCCTCTCTCGCTTTTCAGTCTCCTCCTCCTGCCCCTGCTGCTGAGTGCTCCCCTCCCACCAGATTTTCCCTTGCCCAACTTGCACTTGCTCCTTTGCCTCTCCTGCTCTCCCTACCCCAAACCGCTTCTTGCCCCTTCCTACCATCCTCTCTTACCCACCCATCGGGCTCCTTCCTGGCCCCGCCCCTCGCTCGGTCCCTGGCCACGCCCCCTGCTCCACCAAGCCCCGCCTCCACTCCGCCACCAGGCCCCGCCCCTGCTTATCTTCAGCCCCGCCCCCTCGCTGCTGTTTCGCGGCCTCTACCCTTTCTTTCCTTCAGCCTCAAATTCGTTGGCCCTCACCCGGTATCTTTTCCGAGTCCTGTCCTCCTCACTTCTCTTCTGGTCCAGACCTCTACAGTCTGGTCCATTTCCTTTCTCCAGCCAGGCCACTATGTACTCTTGACTCTGCTTCTTCACTTCTTACCTTTCCTGCCTCGCACTTCACGGTCACCCGGCTCTCTGCGTCTCCGAGCTGCTGTAGGCGCCGATCCCCACCCACATGTATGGGAGGCTTTGGCAGCTGCACAAACGCAGGCTCCTTGATTCACTCTCATTTCGTCTTCAATGAAATGCCCGTGTTTTCTGGCTCTGTAGTGCCACCTTCAAGGGTGAGCGCGACGCTCTGCCGTGGGCCTGCGGCTTGGTGATTTGGATGTGTGTAGATGCGAATTGTCTGCAATCGATGCTAACCGGCTTCAGAAATTCTACACCCGGTCTTCCTTTTCTTAATCTCTTCTGTACCACAGTGCTGTTGCCTCTTCTCCCAGGTCACCGTCTGCGACTTGCCAGTTTAAATTCATCCGTAAGGCAGGATTGTAGTGTTGCAAATACAGTTCTGCTTTGGGACTTTACTAACTCGAATATTTCCAGTTCTAGAAAGGAAATAAAAAGTTCAGTCTAATTCCTGTCACGGACTTTCCCTTGGATTTTTCTGGTCAGTGACCAGTCTGATGAGAACTCCAAAGTCGGGGTCTGGTCAGGTCCTTTCCAAGAGAGAATGAACATTTTGAACACTTTTTGTCATATGCATTGCCATAAAGTCATCGGTAAAATACATGAAAACAGCAGTAGTTAATTTTTTTCAAACTAAAATTTATCTTGAACGCTCATAATTGTGCATGATAAACTTTTGTTTTAAGAAACATTTTTTCTTCCAAAAGATGTCACATAATGATTTAGACCCAAACTCTGGTTTTATAAAGTAACAGATATACGTGTATCCCCAGAATCTTTTGCTTTAGGAGATACATACTCCTTTATGGCAGGGTGGATAGGAAACACTTATCATTCTCACTCTGTAGGTACAGTATACAACATTGTTATTTTTATGGTTACATAAAAGTCACATTTTTGACATTGTAATACTTGTAAAAGTTTGCTGACAATTTTAATTGGTTCTAATTAACAGTGTAATCTGTAGTTGACATAAGACTGGTGTTAATTTTTTTGTTAGAAGTAGAAATAATTGGTTTTGTGAGTTTTGGTAGAAATGTGATTGCTTTTAGCAGGTATAGTTTTTAATTACAGTGTTTGTGTCAGGTGTATCTATATTAACCAATTCCAGTTGGCAGGTATGGGCCTTTTCCTTGTGAAAAGGAGGACTTAGTTTGCCTTCCTCCCAAATTATTTTTGGATTCAGGAATTTAGATGCTATAGATTCAGGAATGCTTAAAGAATTTTTGGGTGACATTTGATATGGAAAGATCAGGTAATGAGTGTTCTTTCCGAAATTCTTTTTCCCTTCCCCCCAACTCCCATACACATTATTAAGGGTCCCACAGTTTCTGTGAATGTGATTGTCCTTACAATAGGATTGAGGTATAGTAGTGATTGTGTGCAAGTGCAATGCTAATACATGGAATTTATGTGGAAATGTTGCAACTAGAGCTTTTGTTAACAATTGAATAGATTTGGCCTAATCTTTATGGTATGTTGGGTAGCTATGTTTCAAAAGTTGAATGCTTTGTTACAGATCTTAGAATTTATTTCCATTTTTGATATTTGAAAAAAATGACTTCTAAAAATGAGATATTTTAGCCATCAATGATATCACACAGAGCATAATTCATTGTAAAGACAAAGAAGACCTTGCCGCTATAAAAGAACATTTAGAACTTTGGGCCCCCTATTTGTATTTGGTGGTGAAATAGAGCAATAGATTTAGAGTTAGGAGACTTGGATTCTGATCAGATCTACCACTGATGGCATGATAGGAAACAAATTATGTAACTTTTCTGGTTAGTTTCTTCATATGTCTAAATGAGCTTTCAACTCCATTCTAACGTTGTTTGATCCTCCTCCTCACAGGGTATATCAATTTAGATACCTACTTATTTCAAATTACTTTTAGGCACCTCTGCTTTCTGGTCTCAATTCTGATTTGAGAAATTTGTGTTAAAGCACAGCAGTTGTTTTGATTTATGCCAAGCATTAATGTTGTGTAGTGATCCCTTTTAAGAATTTTTTCTCCTTTGCAACTCTCTTTGTTCTTGAAAACTGTTGGGTAATATGTTGAACTGCTTTGGCAACCTGGTCTAAACAGAAAAATGTTTGAGTCTTTACATCAAAGTAGCATAATTTAAATAAATTATTTCATGGTATTTTTAGTAGGAAAATAGTTTTCAAGTGGTTTCAATAGGTTTTGGGGCATAATATGTGCAAAATCAATTGATGGTTGTTAAACAGGGAAATCAAACACTTTGGAAACATATTGATTTAACAATAAGCAGTATTTGCAAAAATTCTATTCTCATGTGGTACACTAATGAATCCCAGGTACATTTTTTTAGGGTGTTCTCGGTAAAAGAATGGAATTTTCAGCTCTAAGGGTTCCATAGTGCTTTTCAAGAAAATTAAATTTTATTCTAATGGTAATCATTTGAAATACCAAGTACATAAAGTTTTTTGTGCTCTTATGCCTTGAAATACCCTCATACTTCCTTGTATTTTTATATCTTTTGGAGCATGACTGCATATTGTGAAGAGAGAAAAATTCTAATTCCAAATAGAGAGTGGGAAAGAGATCTTCCTTGATAGCATATGGAAATGTGAGGCTATTTTTAAAGTTGTAGCACATGTGATGTAAGGCTGACTTGTGTTTTGCTATTTAGATGATGTAACTTGGGAGCGAAATAGTTGTAGTAGTTGTTGTTAATAACTTTAATCAATAACTATTAGGTGACCCAATTGATTCAAAATAGTTAACGTTTCTCTTAAGAAAGATTAAGAAAACTGTTAAGAGCACTGACTTTATTAATTTGTACCAGCAAAAAACTTTACTTATGTAAGGCGGGCAAAGCTTGTTTCAACAACCATAACACAATTGCTATGATGAGAAGGAATAAGTGAACAGTTTTTAGCCATGTTCTGCATCTGAGTTGGCATAGACATTTTTCCATAGGGTTGGCCTCAAGTTTAAGAAGGGACAGTTGAGGCAATTCTTTGAGCTGAATTATCTAAAGCAGTGGTTCTCAACCTTCCTAATGCTGTGCCCCTTTAATACAGTTCCTCATGTTGTGGTGACCCCCAACCATAAAATTAGGAAGGTTGAGGACCACTGACTGATCTAAAGGTATTAGGTTAGATCAAATGCTGCTGCAAAACTTAACTTGCATTTATTCTTTAAGAGGAATCACATATAGGTTCTGTCATTCTTTTTGTGATTTGATCATGTTTGTGTCATTTTTTTCAAAAGAACTTTTTTCAAATCCATTTTCTCCTTTTAATCTTCTTGGCCCACCTAATTGGCTTTAGACATGAAACCTATCATTTGTTTTATTTCTATCTGTATTTTTATAGTAGTTATGATTTATCAAATAAAAATTTTATTTCAAGTTTATTTGTCGGAGTTTAAAACTTCTATTTTTGCAACCATGAAAGTAATTTCTATATGTCAGGTTTTTCCTTCTTTTCTACAAATGTTCATTTGTTGCTTCAGTCACAATGTTGGGTTCTAGTGTGGAACATTGGGTGAAACGAGTTTCTGGAGGCCGAGTTACTTATGAAGTATTTCCTCATGAATTAAAAAGAAAGAACATAAATTTCAACATCAGCTCAGTGGTCCAGTTAGCTAGACTGGCTGTTTTGTAACACATTTGTGGGCATTGGTTAAAAGTTAAAATAGCTGAATTGTGCATTTTATTGAGTGGTTCAGAAAACTTCAGATGGGTGAAATAATTTGATATCTTCACAATACTCTGATTTTCTAGTTGAGAAAGCCTAACTTAGGATTCTTATTTGGATCAAATAAGAATTTGTAATTTCAAAATCATTTTAGAGGTTAATTTTTTTTTTTTGTTTTGTTTGAGACAGAGTTTCACTTTTTCACCCTTGGTAGAGTGCCGTGGCTTCACAGCTTATAGCAACCTCAAACTCTTGGGCTCAAGTGATTCTCTTGCCTCAATTGCCCAAGTAGCTGGGACTATAGGCGCCCACTGCAATGCCAGGCTATTTTTTAGAGACGAGGTCTCACTCTCGTTCAGGTTGGTCAGACAATCCACCTCCCTCGGCCTCCCAGAATGCTAGGATTACAGGCGTGAGCCACGGCGCCTGGCCTAAGTTAAATATTTTTAAACAAATAAGTAATAAACAAATCGTCTCTGTGTGTGTGTAACTGAACAATTAAAATTACTATTTTGCTTGTTTTATGAGTTAATTTGTAAGTGAAAGCTCCCAATTTAAAAATTATTGTGGCACAGGTACTCTTATTCTGACTAAAGTCCTTAAGGCTATTCTAGTTGAAAGAGAGCTGTGGATCTATGTTTAAAAAACAAAAGCACATAGTGAGGTAGATAGCTTTTTAAAATGTTAGAATTAGTGTTTTGTCTACATATGCAATTTAATCCATTTAGATGTCTAAACTAAGTGGAATGTTGTTTTCACATTTTTGGATTAAAGGCAAAAAAGCCCTTTTATTGTTTCAAAACAAGGCTTAAATAATGTATAATCAATGCCTCTGGTGATGCACCCACTCTGTAATTCCAGCTGTGTTCACCTCCACTGCAGCTGAAAGGAATTCTAATTGGCTGAAGAATGTCGGCAACATCATGTATCACTGAGCATGAACCTATTCAGCAGGCTGCTGGGTGATGCATTTCAGATGTTTTAATCTCCTGAGTCCAACTTGGAAGTTGCTTTCAGGAGTCTGGAAGAGAATGTTGTGAAGCTGCCTGTTGTACATGGAAGTCTGCTTTCTTCTTTGTATGTTGGATCCATACTGAGTTTTCTAAATGCCATGGTGCATTCTTAAGGTTTAAACACTGGATTGAGAATCAGGTCTAATTTTTATTTCTCACTCACAAAAGTACCATGGTAAAGAAGGGAATGCATAGAATTATAATCTTTTCATGACTTTGTTCTATTTGTAATGTCTGCTTTTTTATATCACACAAGGACCTGATAAAGATGGATGCAGTTAATATTTTAATGAATACTTATAAATTATTTATAGGGGTAGCATATGTAAATACACAGATCCCCATTATCTGTTATTTCTAAATAATATGTAAATCATAAAGCCAATGATGTATTTTGACACTGAAGAAAATAGAACCAATTGGCAAACATAGAAAAATAATACAATGAATTGATAAATTCTCTAGGTATTCAGAAAGTTCCTTAGAGAAATAGCATTACAAGCCAAAGCAACTATCATCTTTAAATGGTGAAACCTTGGAAGAATTCCATTAAAGTCAGGAACAGTGCAGAGATGTACATTGTCAACATTAACTAGAGTAAAGACATCAGAAATCAGGAAACAAAATTGCTGTTATTTGCAGATGATATGATTGTATATCTTTAAAAATCCAAAGATCAGGTGAAAAACAATTATAAACAATAAAACACTTGAATAAAGTAGCTGAATAGAACATTTTTCCATGGTAAAAATAGGATAACATCAATTAACATCAAAGACAAACTAGGAAAAAAATCAGAATTGATATGAAAACAGAAGTCTGGTTTTCTTAATATATAAATAGCTTTCAAAATAAATTAGAAAAAGGCCAATAACCTAATAGGGAAAGCATATGGATAATTCAGGAAAAGAAAATTAAAATTTTAAATGTGTCAAAAGACACTCAGCCCTGTTTTCTCCCAAATATCCATTTTCTTTCTTTTTTAAAAAAATTTAGTTTTTAATGGACAATCAGGCCATTCATACTAAACAAAATACAAATTAAAACTAAGTGTGAAACATATTGTCGTCTAGCAGATTGGCAGACCAAGGAATTTGAAAATCTGTGATGACAACAGTGTAGGACAGCAGGAGGTCTACACAGTGTTGGTGGGGAATGCAAATTGATATAGTAGGTACTGTCTGTCAGATAATAACTGTATGTACCCTTTAATCTAGCAATATTGAACCCAGGATTTTTTTCTTACAGATATGTTCACACATTTATGTAAAGTCTTATGTGCAAAATCATTGCAGCATTGCTTGAAATTACAAAAGACTGAAATCAGCCTCAATATGGATCAAGAGAACTACTTAAATGAATTACCGTGTATCCCCGAGGACATGTGGTTGTTTAAAAGAGTAAGATGGAACATTCTCTAAGATACATTATTGAGTAGGAAAAGAAAGCATTATCCAGGCAAATGGATAGTATATCTGCTCTCTAAGTCATAAATAAAACAAAAGATATAAATAAAAGAAGAAATATATAGATATATTTGTGTAGAATATTACTGGAAAGATAGGGATAAAAACATCTTGATTTCCTCCTAGGAGAACTCAGATCCTGGAGAAGAGGAGAGAGACTTCTTTTTATTGTATTCCTTTTGTATTGTTTAATCTCCTCCCTTCCCTCCACATCTTGAGCATATATTGCTTTTCAGCATTTAAAAATATTAAAAAGTTCTTAAGAAAAGAATTTCTTAGAGCAACTAGTAAGTTCATTAACTGCCAAAAGTAACCATTGTTTTAAAATGTAAGTATTCTGAAAATTCAAAATGATTGTGCTGATGCATTTTAAAGGGCTAAAATAGCATTTCAAAGCACATACCCATGGTTATAGGTATTGTATTTTCTCACCAGGAGGGTTCTTAGGTTCTACAGAGTAAAATGCTTTGCACACTTGTTTTGTAGCTCTGAACAAACTTGTTTTTTCAGACAGTCTATTTATTCTGATATTGAGACTACCCCCAAGATCCAAAAGGCTTGTTCTAGCATATTAAAGTCAAATGATTCTTACTAGGTTCAGAAATTTGGAGCTTCTTAGACCTCGTTTGTATAGTGAGTTCTTTGAAAAACTGGGGTCTTGATTCTGAATAATAGTGCTGGTTTATGTAATTTATTGGAATGTCATTTGGGGCTATCTCTGACCTATTTTTGTAAAATAATCTCATCCCTAAAATGGGGGTAAAAATGCTCACTTGCTTATATCTATAATAATAATTTAGCATTTTTCCAAGTATTTATAATCAATGTTAGCTGTGAACTTCAAGAGCTTGATTTTAATTTTAGTATTTTCTAAAAAGGAAATATTGATATTGGATTCTATAGAACTAGAAAAAGTAGCAATCCTGTGTAATATATTGCCTTTTTTTTTTTGAGCCAGAGTCTCACTCACTTGCCTCAGGCTAGAATGCTATAGGGTCAGCCTAGCTCACAACAACCTCAGGCTCCTGGGTTCAAGTAATCCTCCTGCCTCAGCTTCCCCAAGTAGTTGGGACAACAGGAGCCTGCCACAATACTCAGTTAATTTTTCCTGTTTTTAGTGGTGGGGACGGGACGGGTCTTGCTCTTGCTTAGGCTCATCTCGACCTCCTGAGTTCAAGGGATCCTCTTAGGTCTCTCGGAGTATTAGGATTACAGGCATGAGCCACTGTGTCTGGCCTATATTGCCTTTTTTTTCCTCTTAGATCTTTGGGATAAAAAGTCCAAAGTTTTACTCTATTGTTCTGTATGTATTACCAACAAATTATAGATTTGAGAATTGCTTGATGTCTATTCTTATATGCCAGTGATATTAATGCCTTAGGTTTGTACAGTGAGTGTTTCATAGATTTGAGAGAGTTTCTCCATAGTTCCTCACTTGAGTCAGAACATCAAGCCAAGCTTAAAAGGCCTTTTTTTTTTTTTTTGTATGTGTTTGTATTTCTAGGTTTAAAAAAAATGTGCTATTTGTTTTATTCTCTAAGAACTCATTGTTCAGGAGAGAGAAGGATGGTTTCTCTTATCCTGAATGGATACCTATGTACTGGTCTAAAAATACTTAAGAAGCACACGTAATCCAACTATAATTTGTATGCTGTACAATAATCAATAGTCATGTGTAGGGAAAGGCCTAAGTTTACTTATGGGACAGTCATTTAACTCTTCTTAGGCTTTAGTGAAGCAAACTTTTCTTTCTCTTTTTGTTTTGGTGAGATAGCCTTTCTTTCCTCTGTAATTATGCAAGGTTAGAAACGTGACATTCTTCTCCCTAGTAGTTGTCTTTAGCTTAATGTGCCTAGTCTACCTAAGTTTAACTTGTAACTCATCCAGAATAGTTTTCTTGCCTTCCCCTTCCCAAAACCCTTCTTTTCCAGTCTTCTTCGCTTCATTAAATCTACCCAGTTGCTCAAACCAAAAATTAAGACTTACTGTCATTCTTCATATCTCATTTATCTTCAAGTTCTCTTGTTTCTGCCACCAGAGTTTATCTGGACTTGTCTTCCGTTCATGTCTTTGCCCACTCCCTGCCTTGTCCTAGTTTCTGCATAATCATCTTTTGCATGATTATCTTTTGCTTCAAGCTCTTTTTAATTTAGATGTTACTTGTGACCAAAACCATCCTGATGCAATGTTAGTTATTTCTCTACTTCAGAAATGTTTAAAAGATTGATTATAGAAGTCCTTGTTTGTTCTAATTTTAGAGTAGAGAAGGAAAGAGATTTGCTGCTGGCATTGCCTTTTCTCCTGGCTAGTGCAGCTTCCTTATTGTTTGCTCCAATGTTCTCTCCCTTTAGCTACAGTTCTGGGAATATGGTGAGGCTGGATGGTCATTCTTGACAGGGCCAGATGGAGTTTCTCATGGTTTGATGACTTAGGGATGGGCAATGACAAGTTTAATCATGTCTAAGACAGCATTATATTATGATGGAGAGAGACCAGGAAACGAAATTGAATACTATTATTTGAAAGAGTTGAGAGTGGGAAGTATATAGTCTTTTCTGGCTGGAACATATGTCACATTCTCTTGTATAGGAACAGCACATTGATTGCCTCTGGATAACTCATGGTTTTATCACTCCCACAGTTTTTCCCCAAGATACTCTGACTCTAGTCTGTCCTATCTTAATAGGTGATGCTATCAACCAGTAGCTTGTTCAGACCAAAAACTTGGATATCTTTGATTCCCTTCTTTCTCATCCTCTAGAAGTTGTCATTTCTACTTTATAAACCACATCTTGAGTCTTTCTACTTTTCTCCATCTCCGCTATTACCATTCTAGACCTAGGTCTTCCTTGCCACTCACTTGGATGCCTGAAGTGGTTTCCTGAATGGTCTTCCTGCTTCTGTATATTGGAATATCATGCATATACGGGAAAAGACAGTAAACAGTTTTATACTTTATATAAACTGAAATACCAGTGATTCTCAAGTGGGGGCAGGTTTATACCCCAAGAAATATTTGGCATAGGGGCCGGGTGAGGTGGCTTATGCCTGTAATCCTACCACTCTGGGAGACTGAGGTGGATGGATTGCTTGAGCTCAGAGGTTGGAGACCAGCCTGAGCAAGATCCAGACCTCATCTTTAAAAATAGCCTGGCGTTTGGCCCGGGCCAAACTGCAACAACAACAACAAAAATAGCCGGGCATTGTGGTGGATGCCTGTAGTCCCAGCTACTCGAGAGGCTGAGGCAAGAGAATCACCTAAGCCCAAGAGCTAGAAGTTGCTGTGAGCTGTAATGCCACAGCACTCTACTGAGTGCGACAAAGTGAGACACTGTCTCTAAAAAAAAAAAAAAGCCTGGCATTGTGGCAAGCACCTGTAGTCCCAGCTACTTGGGAGGATGAGGCAAGGGAATCACTTAAGTCCAAGAGTTGGAGGTTGCTGTGAGATATGATGCCATAGCACTGTACAGGGGGTGACAAAATGAAACTCTGTTACAAAAAAAATAAAATAAAATAGAAATATTTGGCATTATCTGGAGACATTTTTGATAGTCATGGCTTTGTGAGTACCACTGGAATCTAGTGGATAGAGGCCAGAAATTCTGCTAAACATCTTCTAATGCAGACACCCCTTGCCCCCAACAAGAGTAATTCAATCAAAAATGTCACTCTTGTTAGAGAAACCTTGATCTAGATGAAGAAATAGAACATTGCTAGAACCTGGAATGTCCCCGCAATCCTGAGAATACTTCCTTCCTGGTTTCTACTTCCAACCTCCAAAGATAGTCACTGTTCTGACTTGTAACAGCTTGTTTTTGACCTTCATATTAATGAAATTGTACTATATGCACTCTTGAGACTGGCTTCTTTTGTTCAATGTCATGTTTGTGAAATTTATCTGTAAAACCAAAAAATTGGCAATTGACATTGGTACAATCCACAAAGCATATTCAGATTTCACCAGTTATACCTGAACTCTGTGTGTGGGTATACTGTTCAATTGAGTTTTATTACTGTGCAGATTCATGTCACCACCACCACAATCAAGAGGGAGAATTGCACCAAGCCCCAGGTTCCTTTATGCTATCCCTTTATAGCCACACCCATCCCTCTCTGTCCCTGGGACTGAACTGTTTGCCATCTTGAAATCATTTAAGATTATCTATCCTATTCCATAGATCTACATCTCTATTTTCATGCCAGTATCATGCTATTTTGATCACTATAGCCTTGTAGTGTAATCTGAAATCTGGCAACGTGATGCCTCCAGATTTGTTTTTATTTCTAAGAACTGTATTTGCTATTCAGGCTGTTTTCTGGTTTCATATGAATCAAAGTACTATTTTTTCAAGTTCTTTATGATGTTAGTGCTTTGATGGGGATTGCATTAACTCTATAGATTGCTTTGGGTTGTATGGACATTTCAACAACGTTGATGTAGCTGGGCGTTGTGGTAGGTGCCTGTAGTCCCAGTTACTCGGGAGGCTGAGGCTAGAGAATCGCCTAAGCCCAAGAGTTGGAGGTTGCTGTGAGCTGTGATGCCATGGTACTCTCCTGAGGGCGACAAAGTTAGACTCTGTCTAAAAAAGAAAAGAAAAGAAAAGAAAAAAACAACGTTGATGCTTCCCAGCCACAAGCATGGTATGTTCTTCTTTTGTGATAGAGAACCCAGAGATGAACCCAGCCACATATCATCATTTAATCTTCGATAAGCCTAATAAAAATGTGCACTGGGGAAAATCCTTATTTAACAAATGGTGCTGGGAAAACTGGTTATCCACATGTAAAAGATTGAAGCTGGACCCGCATCTCTACCATTGACAAAAATTGATTCTTATTGGATAAAAGATTTAAATTTAAGACATGAAACAATAAACAATTTTTTTTTTTTTTTTTTTTTGTGGAGACAGAGTTTCACTTTATCACCCTTGGTAGAGTGCTGTGGTGTCACAGAGCTCTCAGCAACCACCAACTCCTGGGCTTAGGCGATTCTCTTGCCTCAGCCTCCCGAGTAGCTGGGACTACAGGCACCCACCACAACACCCAGCTATTTTTCTGTTTTGCAGTTTGGCCGAGGCCGAGTTTGAACCCTCCACCTTTGGTATATGGGGCCGGTGCCCTACTCGATGAGCCATAGGCACCGCCCTACAATAAACAATTCTAGAATAGAGTGTGAAGAAAACACTTGCAGATATTGGCCTGGGAAAAAACTTGATGAGGAAGACCCCCACCCCTAACCCGCCCTCCCAGCAATTGCAACAACACCAAAAACAAATAACTGGGATTTGATCAAGCTAAAAAGCTTTTGCACAGCTAAGGAAAAAGACAGCTGTCAGAATGGGAGAAGATTTTTGCATGTTATGACTCTGACAAAGGTCTGATAACTAGAATCTATAGAGAACTCAAATTAAACAGTAAGAAAAGTGCAAACAACCGTCTCTACAAGTGGGCAAGAGATTTGAACAGAAACTTTTCCGAGGATGACAGACAATTGGCCAACAAACACATGAAAAAATGCTCATTGTCTTTAATCAGAGAAATGCAAATCAAAACCATTCTAAGATATCACCTAAACCCAGCAAGATTAGCCCACACAGTGAAGTCCCAAAACACCAGATGCTGGTGTGAATGTGGAGAGAAGGGAACACTTCTACACTGCTGGTGGGATTGCAAACTAATACAGTCTTTTTGGAGAGAATTATGGAGAATCCTCAAAGATCTAAAAGTAGACCTTCCAAGGTCAGGTGTGGTGGCTCACTCCTATAATCCTAGCACTCTGGGAGGCCAAGGTGGGTGGATTACTTGAGCTCAGGAGTTTGACATCAGCCTGAGCAATAAAAGCCAGGCGCTGTGTTGGGTGCCTGTAGTCCCAGCTACTTGGGAGGCTGAGGCAAGAGGATCATTTGTGCCCAAAGAGTTTAAGGTTACTGTGACCTATGATGCCAGGGCACTCTAAGGGCAATAAAGTGAGATCTTAAAAATAAAAGTAGGCCTTCCATTTGATCCTGCAATCCCATTACTAGGTATCTCCCCAGAAGAACAAAAATCATTTTACCACAAAGATATTTGCACCAGAATGTTTATTGTGGCTCAATTCATAATTGCCAAGTTGTGGAAGCAACCTAAGTACCTGTCAACCTGTGAATGGATCAACAAACTGTGGTGTATGTATACCATGAAATACTATTCAGCCATTAAAAAAGATGGAGACGGCTCGGCGTCTGTGGCTCAACGGGCTAAGGCGCCAGCAACGTACACCTGAGCTGGTGGGTTCGAATCCAGCCTGGGCCTGCCAAACAACAATGACGGCTGCAACCAAAAAATGGCCGGGCGTTGTGGCGGGCGCCTGTAGTCCCAGCTACTTGGGAGGCGGAGGCAAGAGACTCGCTTGAGCCCAG
>CAUYRH010071321.1:0-17248 GCA_963574655.1 Perodicticus potto | reverse complement strand
TAGGAAATGGGGGTTCCACATTTAGTCCCAAGTGTAAAGTGAAGGAGACACCAAGGCACAAGTGTCTCCTCAGCAGTTGTCCAGCCTTTTTGGCTATTGGAGCCTCTGGTGGGCGTTGTAGGTCCCTCCTTGCCTGTCATCCAGCCCACTGGCTCGTTCAGATCATCTTTTAGGTGAGACCATTAATAGATCCTAACTTAGCTTTGTGATTATGTCTCTTTCCTCTGAACCAATTTGCTGTGGTGGTGAGTGTTGGTATTTCTTGTTTGTTAACTTTTTTTTTTTGCGATGGAGTCTCACTGTGTGCCCTGGGTAGAGTGCTGCGGTGTCACAGCTCACAGCAACCTCAAACTCTTGGGTTCAAGCGATTCTCTTGCCTCAGTCTCCCAAGTAGCTGGGACTAGAGGTGCCTGCCACAATGCCTGGCTACTTTTTGGTTGTAGTTGTCATTGTTGTTCGGCAGGCCTGGGCCGGATCGGAACCCTCCAGCTCAGGTGTATGTTGCTGATGTCCTAGCTGCTGAGCTACAGGCACTGAGCCTTGTTTGTTAACTTTTAATTTCCCTCTGGATGAAGGCATTGGCAGATAGAAATCCTGAAATATACTTGGTTCATGCTGGTTATATCCATTTACATTTTGGGGGCACACTTAAAAATCATTAATAGAATCTTATACAACTGGAATTTTTAGATATCTTTACATATAGTAATTAATGTTAATTTCATCTAGAAGGTTTCCAAAGACCTTAATATACTTCTGAATCTGTAATTATTTTCCCCTTATATTTGAAAAATTTTAGGTATGAAGTTCATATTTTTATGGATAAAAAATGAGAAATTCAGGGCAGCGCCTGTGGCTCAGCGAGTAGGGCGCCAGCCCCATATACCGAAGATGGCGGGTTCAAACCCGGCCTTGGCCGAAGTGCAAAACAGAAAAATAGCTGGGCGTTGTGGCGCCTGTAGTCCCAGCTACTCGGGAGGCTGAAGCAAGAGAATTGCCTAAGCCCAGGAGTTGGAGGTTGCTGTGAGCTGTGTGACGCCATGGCACTCTACCGAGGGCAATAAAGTGAGACTCTTGTCTCTACAAAAAAAAAAAAAAAAAAATTACAAATTCACATGGATATGCACAAGCATGCATTTATCTGGTCCTACTCCACCATTTAAAAATTTTCCACCATTTAAATTATTTCTATAAGTAGCCTGAATGTTGATCTTAAAAAATAACAGTTTGAGCTACTCAGTAAGGAAATGTGCTATTCCTGAGGTACTGAACTCTTCAATCTCTTACCAGGATTACCATTGGTCAGATGTACAACAAGATTTTTATATGGAATAAGAAATAGGACTGCATCAGTGTTTTTTGAATTTTTGTCTTGACTCATTAGGCTGGGGCACAAGTGATTTTTTAAAAAATGATCTAATTGGCTTTTATAATATTTGCAATTTGTGAATTAGGCAGTGTCCCATTTATAAAAGAGAAAGGCACTAAGTTGGACATGGCATGTTTTTGGAAGATAGCTTGAGCAGAAACAAGGAAACAGCATACTGTAAAAAGCAGATTGTTAACATTGGGTTATGTCAGGTTTCTTTCCTTGTATGGGTTAAAGTGAAAGGGGCTTCCTTACCATGCTAACTAAAACTGGCTTATATTGAGATTTGACTTAACATCTTTCTCCTGATTTCCCAGAAGGTCAGATATTACAACTAAACAGCTTAGGTTTCAGTGTGGTGATGAGGAACCTTGAGATGGGTGACTCCATTTTGGGTTAGTCTGCTGAGACCTAAGTCTTGTCAAGTTTACTTTCGAGTTCACCTTGGCACAACTGATGTTTTCTTTCTTAGATATATTTAGATATACAAATACTATTGTGTTACAGTTGCCTGCAGTATTCAGTACAGTAACATGTTGTACAAGTTTGTAACCTAGGAGTAATAGGCTGTACCACATAACTAGTGTTTGCATAAGTACACTCTATGATGTTTACACATTGACAAAATCACTTACCAATGCATTTCCAGAGTATATCCCGGTTGTTAAGCAATGTGTGACTGTATTAGAGTGTATCAACACATGGTAAGGATAAGATTGGATGGTCAAATTTTATGCTCTCTCTCTCCTTTGTCTGTCTCTCATATACATGCACTATGCATATATATGTTTTGGCTTCTGATATATTTCTTTCTTTGAGGTGGGATAAAAGAAGATCAAGAAACACTGAATTAGACTGAATTTCTGTTACAAAGTATAAGATACTATACTGGGATTGATTGTGGAAAAGATACAAATTAAATTATTAACTTTGTTTAAAATACAATGGGAAAGAATGACATCTATAAAAATTAATAAGACAGGCTCTGACAAATTCTACAAAAAAGTGCTATTGAAGAATAAGTCCATATCTTATTTTCTGTTCAAGATGTAAATCCCCTAAACTGAGTAAGTATGAAGTAATTATTTTGAAAAAAATACAACCTGTCTTACTTTAATTTGTATTACTTATATCTTTTGAGATTGGCCCTGGGAAGCTATGAATTCAGATGTGGCTCCTTTAAAGAAAACAATGAACACAGGGTATGTGGAAAAAAATAAAGCAATGAATGTGTGTCTGTTACTGATTGTTGTTATTCTATGTATATTTTACATTTCTCAGTTTGAAAATAAACTATTAATATTTAACAAGACTTATTTCCTTGAAAGGCAAATGCCACATTCAGTTTCTTATCCTCCGAGAAGTCAAGATTCTAAATCTAACACTATTCAATCAAATACTGAAAGAAACCAGTGTGGTTGGAGGTAAGTCTACTTAAAATTTCTCTTTCTTTCTATTCCGACTCATTTCTATCCTCCTCTCCATCCGTCTCTCCTTCATCTCTTCTCCTTTCTTTGATAGAATTGCATTTAGAAAATTTCTATGTAACTGTAGCAATATTGGCTACTTTTTATAAAAGAAGATAACATGCATATTCAACTTTAAAAATAGGTAAATTTGGCCGTGCTTATGTTTCAAAAGAATTCATGTTATAGTGAAGTTTCTGCCAATATTTATCACAATGAATTTATGATTTTGCTTATGAATCATTAATGATCTAATTGATAATAGATAGAAATCATTGTATCTTAATGTTGGATGTATTTAGAAATTGAGAACCAAACTGAATGCTCCATCTTATCTCTTGAGACAGTCACCTATCAGGTAAACAGAATGTAATAAGAAAGAAAAATGGAGGCATATGCATCTGCTATGGTAAGGGCTCAAAAAATGAAGAGGACTGTCAGGGAGATGGTGGGGGTACTTGCAATAAGGATCTAAATTGTTTAAATAGTATGAAAAAATAAAAAAAGGACATAAACTTTTTTTAGTTTGGATTTTAGTATCCACAGATAAAAGGCAATATTGAAGGAAATAATTTTGGAAACAAAGTACTAGAAAAGAAATACTAAACTCATATAAGTTATTGTTAAGTACTTTGACATATTTTAATTCTTAGAACAACCCTGTGAAGTTAATATTGCTCTCATTTGTATTAGATAAAGATCTTACTTATTTTAGAAAGCCGGAAACTTTTTGTGTAGTGGTTAATAAATGTATGGAAACAATATTTTCTTTAGAAAATTTAGTTTTGATTTTATTATTCGTGCTAGTTTCCTCAGGACCAGTCCCTAAGTTTCTTCAGGACCAGGGCTTGAAACTAGGTCTAGTCAGTGGTTTGAGATGGTCCTTAGAGGCATTGTTCTAGCTGTAGGTGCTAGAAGAAAATCCATTTTGATGAGCATTAGACAGAGAACTAGGTGAGAGATTACAATGTGGACAGATAGCTAGTATTAAATATTCTGTTTTGAAGTGATAGATGTGTCAGACTGTTGGGATACAACAGAAAATTCAGGGGCAGAAAACATTTGAAAACCTAAGCAGGCAGTTGGTAATCTGCTGAAGGTCCTTTAACATAGTTAAAAGTCTAAGCCTCAGGGTTAGGGTCTAGCCTAGAGTTGCCAGATAGCAAATAAAAATACAGGATGCCCAATTAAATTTGAATTTCATCTAATCAGTCAATAATTTCTTTTTGAGGCAGAGTCTTACTATGTTGTCCCAGGCTAGAGTGCTGTGGTGTCAGCCTAGCTCATAGCAACCTCCAACTCTTGGGTTCAAGCAGTCCTCCTGCCTCAGCCTCCTGAGTAGCAGAGACTACAGACAGCCACCACAATGTTTGGCTAATTTTTTTTTATTTTTAGTAGAGTCCTGATCTCGCTCTTGCTTAGGCTGATCTTGAATGCCTGAGCTCAAGTGATTCTCCCACCTCAGCCTTTCAGAGTGCTAGGATTACAGATGTGAGCCATCATGCCCAGTACAATCAATTATTTGGGACATATTTATATTAAAAATTTATTTGAAATTCAAATTTAATTGGACATCCTTTTTTTTTCTGGCACCCCTTTATCTAGGTTCTCTTGGGACATGGAATTTGTAAGGGCAATGTAGGCTGCCATTTTTTATTTATTATTTTTTCCTTCTGTTTACTTTGGGCTTAGTTCTTATTTTTCTAGTTCTGTTAGGGCTAAAGTTAGGATGTTTATTTGAGATCTTTTTATTTAAAGTAGGCATTTGTTGCTATGAAGCTCTCATAGTACTGCTTTTATTTTTCTGTAAATTTTAATATGCTGTGTTTTGTTTTTGTCTGAAGATTTCTTTTAATTTCTGTTTTTATTCCCTCTTTGATCCAATGGTTGTTCAAGAACGTATTGTTTAGTTCTTTTGTATTTGTGAATTTTCCAAATCTTCAGCTGTTATTGATTTCTAGTTTTGTAAAATTGTGGTCAGAAAAAAGATACTTGGCATGATTTTGATCTTAAATTTTCTAAGTCTGATTTTGTGACCTGATGTGTGGCAAAATGTTTTGTGTGTGCTTGAGAAGAATGTATAGTCTTCTGCTGTTGGGTGTCAATTTTGGTGTATGTGTTTTGAGTCCATTTGGGTTTATAGTGTTCAAGTCCATTGCTCATTGATTTTCTGTCTGAATGTTTTATCCATTATTAAAAGTGGATTTTTGAAGTTTCTTCCTGTGATTGTATTACTATCAACTTTTCCTTTAAGAGCTGTCAATATTTGGTTTATATACTTAGGTGGCTCTATGGATGCAAATATATTTACAATTATCATTTCCTATGTCCTCCTTTATCGTCATATAATGATTTTCTTTGTTTTTAGAGACCATTTTTGACTTAAAAATGTACTTCATCTGACATAAATTTAGCCACTACTTTTTCTTTTGGTTGCCAGTTGCATGGAATATCTTTTTTTATTATTATTTTTTGAGACTGAGTTTCACTATGTTGCCCTCCGTAGAGTGCTGTGGTGTCATAGCTCACACCACCTCAAACTCTTGGGCTTAAGCAATTCTCTTGCCTCAGCCTCTTAAGTAGCTGGGACTATAGGTGCCTACCACAATGCCCGGCTATTTTTCTGTTGCAATTGTCATTGTTGCTTAGCTGGCCTGGGCTGGGTTTGAACCCGCCAGCCTCGGTATATGTGGCTGGTGCTGGTAACCACTGTGCTATGGGTGCTGAGCCTGGAATGTCTTTTTTTTTTTTTTTAAATTTCAGATTAATATGAGTGTACAAACAATTAGGTTACACTGTTTGCATTTGTCCGGCAAAGTTGAAGTTATAGTTGAGCTCTTCACATAGGGGGTGTGCTGTATACTCTTTCATTGTGCCCATTAGGTGAGAGCTTACCAATCCCTCTCCCTCCTATCCTTTCCCTTCTCCCTCCTGCCCCCCTTGAATTTAATTATGTTTTTGTTGTGTGTGAGCATGTTGTTGTTAATCTACAAGTTTGAAATTAGTATTGAGTACATGTGATTCTTATTTTTCCATTCTTGTGATAACTTGGGTGAGTGTTCTCCAAATTCATCCAAGTTGTAATGAAAGATAGAAAATCTCCATCTTTTTTATGGCTGAATAGTATTCCATGGTATAAATATACCATAGTTTATTATTCCGTTCATGTGTTGAAGGGCACTTGGGTGGTTTCCACATCTTTGTGGTTATAAATTGGACTGCAGTAAACATTTGTGTGCAAATGTCCTTATGGTAAAATGCCTTTTTTCCTTTTGGGTAGATACCTAGTAATGGGATTGTAGGATCAAATGGAAGGTCTACTTTTAGCTTTTTTTTTTTTAATTTTATAACAATTTATTAGTAGCCAAGATAATGAAAAGCACAAAATCTGAAATCTATGAAACATGAAGATTGCTAAAGCTACTACACCAGAGATTTGTCCTATCATTAGAAATTAATCTGTGTCTCCTGCTTTGCTAAGGGTATGCCAGCAAATTAGGAACATGTGAATAACTTCTTATTTAAGACTCAGAAAATAACTCTTAACATGTGTTTTATTGGTGAAAGAGTACCCCAGCGTACAAAGAGAAACATAATCACTGAGAAGACAGCAAGCAATAATTCAGTAACACCATACACAATTAAATAACATTTTGAGGATTATACTGTTCCTCCATAAGAAAGAAGTGAATATAGGTGACCCCCATACAATTACAGTAGAACCTCTATAAGTTGACCACCCAAGGGACTGTAATGAACCGGTCAACATATAGAGGTGGTCAACACAAGGAACTAGGCCTACTATACTGATACATACATGTACTTTACTTTCTTGTACAACATTTATTAGAGAATATCATATGAAATCATATATAATCAAAACACAGTAAAATCAGCAGTGTCATATAAAATCAGTACAATTACTGTTTTCTCCTGGTTTAACTATTCTTTCTGAAGAAAGAGTCAATCTTGACCTGTCTCTTATTACAAACGTAAGTGCAGAAAGCACTCTCAACACTGGCCACACCACTCAGCATACCTGGACACTTCTCTGTGGCAAATGACTTCAACTGCATTATCAGATGCCTGACATCCTCTTCCTTTGGAGTCTCTTCCACAACTTCTGCTGAAATGTCATTGGATTCACCACACAAGACTTTCTGGGAGATCTTGTTTCGTAGTTTAAATTTTTCAAGCCAAACACTTGATGCTTGGAAGTCTGCCACCCCAAATTCCTGTGCGAATTTCTTCACCACTTCTTGGATCATCAGCCCAGAGATCCGGGCATTAACTGCCCTCATTTGTTTGAACCAGCTTAATGTGGCTTGATTGACCTCATTCAGGAAAGTTTTCCTCTTTTTCCGTTTTGGGTCTCCACTGTCTTTACTGTATTTCTCTAAGTACTCATGTTTACGTTTTTGAATATTGCTAACTGTGGTCTTGCTAACATCAAAATGTTCTGCTGTCTTTCTCTGGCTGCTATTTTTCCATTCTTGTGATAACTTTAACTTTACTTTACTTTCCACAAAATGTAAAAGATCAACCTTTTCCTTCAATGTCAGCTCTTTGAGTTCTTTCCTTTGGGCCATTATGTCTCAATTAACTATAAAATTTTTCAGTAATTGCGGGATGTATCAGACTTTGTCATTGAAAAATCTTTCCCAACACATGATAAACAACAGGACATTAGGCCTGATTTAACATATGGTAATAATATGACATGAAAAAAGAACTTACACTAAAGTAAAAAATAATACAATTAAGGGGCAAAGTCCACAGTTTCTACCTCTTGGTATAGAGTGAACTGAACTGGTCAAGTTATAGAGGGTAAATTAATATTGTATGTTACACAGTCCAAGTAGTCAAGATACAACTTACAGAAGTGGTCTTCCATTGAGTACATGTGGGACATGTCCAGTCTATGAACATTACATCAACTTAAGGAGATGGTCAACTACTGATTTTCATATATGTAGCAGATTTATGGAAGAAAAGGAATGACCCACAGCAGCCCAACCACGTCATACATGTTGAGCACTACTAACTGGTTAGGCCCCATCCTCCTCTCCGCCGCCTCCGCCTCCAGCTGCTCTGTCTCTGTGGGGCCTGAGGCTGCTGATGCCCCCGTTGGTGCTTCTGGGGGCCTGAGCCGGGTACTAAGCACACAGCCCGGCCCGCGGTGGCCGGCCCGTGCGGAAGCATCGGGCAGCTCCAAAGCACCACAGACCCAGGACCCTACTTTTACCTTTGTGAGGACTTGTCATACTTCTTTCTACAAAGGCTGTAGTAATTTGCAATCCCACCAGCAGGGGAGGAGTATTCCCTTCTCTCAGCACCCACACCAGTATCTGGTTGCTTTGGAACCTTGTAATGTGGCCATTCTCACTGGGGTTAGGTGATTAACTCCAAGTGGTTTTGATCTGCATATCTCTAATGATTAGAGACAATGAGCAGTTTTTCATGAGTTTGTTGGCCATCCATCTGTCCTCATGAGAAAAAATTCTGTTCATGTCTCTTGCCTAGATTTTAATTGGGTTCTTTGTTCTTTTTTGTTGATTTGCTTGAGTTTGTTGTAGATTCTGGTTATTAGCTGTTTGTTGGATTTGTAGCATGCAAGTATCTTCTCCCACTCTGAAGGTTGTCTCTTTGCTTTGCTGATTGCGTCCTTAGCTATGCAGTGGAGGCAAGAGCGTACAGCTGCTTCATGCAGTTCAGTGATATTGTCCTGCCCCAGCCAACAGCATAACAGTCGACAGTCTGTAGCATAGCACTGCTCCTCCTGCAAGCACGTTGTCCGCCCTGCTGCCATGTTAAAACTCCTTGGGGTGCACTGACTGACAATTCTTGGGCTTTAGACTCCATTGCAGCAGTGGCTGCTCTGGCTTCTGCGGTCTGCAGTCTCTGCCATAGCTACAGCCATCCTTTTGCTGATGTACTGTCATATATGAAAGCAGCAACTTGAACAGAGCACAGGCTTTGTTCTTAGTGTAGTCTTACCCTGGCCTCATCCACCAACTGTATGCTGGTGATGACCTGATGTTATAGGCCTTGCTGCTGGGTACTGGTTCTTCCTTCATATATATCTGGTTCCAGCAACTGCTTTTTCCTGGGAATCTTGTTGAACATCTGAACCTATCTTTGCCCTTAAGTTGAAGAATTTGAGGGAAATGCTGCTCCCTGCTGTACTGAGGAGGTACTACACCTTAGGCTTTTCATGGTCTGGTTGGGGTCTGAGAACCTGGCGGAGTATGATTGTTTTCTGAGGTACAACTGTTGGAGGGACATACCTAGTGAGATAAAGTACTGTCATTCTTCAGGTCCAGTCCTTAGGATATTAATAGCATCCTAGTAAAAATATTTAAGGAAGTTTGATATGTGCCGTTACCAATAAGGAGTTGTAAAGCCAACAGAAGTTTTTCCAGATTATAAATAATAAAAGTAATTTCTGTAATCATGAAGGAGGAAAGACAGAATTGTGTTTCTGTTTTCCTTATTGAACATAAAATTGCAAAACTGTTAGGTGTGGTAGCATGTGCCTATAGTCCCAGCTATTCAGGAGGCGGAAGTGGGAGGATCACTTAAGCCTAGGAGTTCCAAGCTAGCCTGGATAACATAGTGAGACCTCATCTCTAAAAAAATAAAAATAGAAAATGACAAACTTTGTCATGTGAAGAGGCTATCAACAATGTGAGAAAAAAGTTTTATAGAGGTGAATCAGGGGAAGTTTAATAATAATTCTAATATTATAACTTAAAATTTATAATTGTGGTTTCTTTTTTTTTTTTTTGAGACAGAGCCTCAAGTTGTCACCTTGGATGGAGTGCTGTGGCATCACAGCTCACAGCAACCTCCAATTCCTGGGCTCAAGCGAGTCTCTTGTCTCTGCCTCCCAATTAGCTGGGACTACAGGCACCTGCCACAATGCCTGGCCATTTTTTTTTGGTTGCAGCCATCATTGTTGTTTGGCGGGCCCAGGGCTGGATTCGAACCCGCCAGCTCAGGTGTACGTGGCTGGTGCTTTAGCCCGTTGAGCCACGGGCGCAGAGCCAATTGTGGTTTCTTTTTTAGTATTTTTTTTTTTGAGACAGAGTCTCACTATGTCGCCCTAGGTAGAGTGCTGTGACATCACAGCTCACTGCAATCTCCAACTCTTGGGCTTAAGAGATTCTCCTGCCTCAGCCTTCCAAGTAGCTAGGACTACAGGTGCCCGCCACAACGTCTGGCTGTTTTTTTGTTGAGGTTGTCATCATTGTTGTTTAGCTTGCCTGGGCTGTGTTCAAACCTGCCAGCTTCGGTGTATGTGGCCGCCGCCATAACCACTGTGCTACGGGCACCGAGTCACTTTTTTAGTATTTTCATACCTAATTTTGTACCTTACTTAACAGGTCTCCTCAAATTATGCAGTCTTCAGGTCCCATAAAACTTAAGATTTGTTCCTGGTCATACGTGAACCTAAATCTCTTTTTGGCCTATTTCCCTAGACAGTGGATGGATTGTATTGATTGCCTTCACTTGTGATATTTCCAGGAAAAATGAGAATTTACAGTTTGTGACCGAGATTAATTTTTCCCTATGGAACTCTTAACTAGCCCGCACAGAAACTATACTTTTGATTTTGGCCTCATTGACATTGTGTTCTGGTCAGCTGATAGAATATACTTAGATTAATGACTTTAGGCCTCAGTGTAAAAGCTAGTAAAAGCTGTACCTGATTCATTAGTAGGGCTTTTAAGGTACTTAATAAAAGCACAAAATTTCTAATCAAATAGTTGTCTAGCCTGCCTGTGTTTATTCTCCTTGTGATTTAAAAGCACGGACAAGCCATAATTAAACTTATAAAAATTTGACTTTGTAGAAAATTTAAAAATAAGAGTAAAAGGAGTAAGCAAATATCCTCAAAATCTTGGATACAGGTATAACCACTATCATATGAAGGCTGGTGTCTTTTAAAAATACACTTTGTAGCACTGGGCTCTGAGTTGGGAGACTAGTATTTTCTGGGTTCTAGACTTGTCAATAATTTGCTCTATGACTTTGAGCAAGTTGCTTTTTCACTAAGGTTTGGTCTCCTCATCTAGAAGGAGAGGTAATAATATACATGTATTGTAGGGGTTTTGTGATGTATTTGGAATTTCCAGCTAGTTAATAGTTACAAAGCAGTTCCTAAATCATGTTACCATGTAAATGAAAGTTTTCATTATTCTTTTTAATTAAGAAAAAATATATAGAAACAAATACTATTTTTTTATACTATTACAGCTACAAAGATGGCAATAAAAATACCAGCTTGAAAACTTGGGATAAAAATGACTTGAGGCCTCAATGTAAAAGAACAAACGTAGTTGCAAAAGATGGAAGAAATTCTTGTCCAATGAATTTGGGAACTCAACAACAGAAACAATTAAGAATATCTGAACCTCCTAACCTATCTCACCACAGAGAAACTGAAGTACCTAAACAAGCACATTCATCAAAAATATCTGGCTTCCCAATGAGAAGTCTAGATAAAAACAGTACATTACAGGCTTTTAAGTCCAATTTTCAACAAAATCAGTTTAAGAAGAAAATGTTGGATAATGTTCCAGAAGAAAATACTGTGAAGGTAAACATTTAAATATCAGTTAGTGACTTCTTCACATTTTTAAAAATGTGGGATAAATAAATATTTAGAAAGTTACCGAGATAAGAGCATTCGAAATTAATCCTATAGCATACATTACTTAATTAGCATAAATAATCCAGTTCCAGTGGAGTAGATGAATGTTATTTTCCAATATATTTTCTAAAAGAGTATGAATGCTTTTTACAGTTGCTTTTAGATTTTCTACTGGATTCTGACTTTTCACTGTTTGCTAATTATTAACATAATGGTTGTTTATCCATTGCTTGCTTAAATAATCCAAGTTCTTTATGTCACTCTAAGTTTTCTTTAACAGAGGTCAATCAACTTTTCTGAAAAGGGCCAGATGTAAATGTTTTTGGCTTTGTGGGCCATACTCTATTGCAGCTACTCAACTATACCACTTAACTCTGGTGTTGTAGCTTGAATGCAGCGATAGACAATACATAATAAATGAATGGGCATGGCTGTCTTCCCCATACCTGTGCTTCAACCTCGCTTCCTCTCTATGCTCAGAGCTCTAATTGTTCTTCATAAATGTCTTTTATATGTTATATGTATTCTTTATGTCCTCTTCCTTGCCCTTTGAGCAAATAGATTCTTCACCTGTCCTCTGTGTTCTGGGAGTTTGAATCATCTCCTGTGTGCATCATCCTGGGATTCCTACTTGCTGGCTTCTGCTAGAAGTCAGCCAATAGGAGTCACTGATAGGACATCAAAAGGTGGAGGAGAGGTTGGGTTTTCCCATTCACTCCCTCTATAAATGTTTTGTCACCAGCAGAGGCTGTATCCCTGCATGACATAGCCCCTCCATGAGTACAACTTTCATGGGTTTGATACTTTTATTTCCTTTCCTTGACCTTTCGGCCTAGGAATGGTAACACCTTCTTACTGTTAGTCTTAGGTTGCTTAGTTCCCCTATGTTTATTCTGCCCATATGTCTGAAAAAGCCATCAAGGTAAATTCAGTTTTTTTTTCCTTTTGAAAATATGACTAATACATCATGTTACATTTAGTTCTCAACCTTATGTTTCCTTGTACACAAGAATGGTAAAGCCATCTTATTAACAATAGTTTAATATGGCCATAATCCTCAATAGGAGGCATATTAGAATCTTGGTTAGGATGGGGATAAGGGAGAAATTGTATTTTGAAAAAAAAAAATCCTATCAGGTGTTCTTCATAACCCTCACTGTCACAAAGGAAAGTGTCCTCGTACCCTTGAAAATTAGTATTTTAACACACTGTGTTCTTAGTTGATTTTCAAAAACAACAAGCACATTTAATCTCAGGGCTTTTGTACTTGCTGTTTCTCTCTGTCATCACTTTATGAACTTATTTAAAATAACAACCTCAGTCTCTTTTTCTCCTTTTACCTTGTGTGTTTTTAAATACATGACTACATCAATTCCTGACATTTGTATGTGTATGAATTTTAAGAGATCTTGTTGGAAGTAAAATCAATAATTTCCCCAAAGCGTACAAATAGATTGCAGGTAGAATGGATATGTGTAGCATGTCTAGGTACACTTGACCAGTAGTGGTATCTTCAGTTCAAGTTCGAAAAGTAATACATGGATGACATCTCTTATAATGTGAATATAGTTTTTTGGCACTCTCTGCCAGCCTGCTTGCTTGCTTATTTATTTATTTGACTCCTCCATCAAACTGTAAACTATATGAAGGCAGATACCTTTTCTATTTTGTTCTTTATTGTTTTCTTAATAGTTATGTTTGGGACATAGTAGGCGCCCAGTAAACAATTTTGAATGAATGAATGTGTCTTGCTCCTCTTCTAGAGTGTGAATTTATTAAGGAAAGGAATTGTCACACTCACCTGTGTTTGTCACAGGATCTGGCACATGATGGCTTAAAAATATTCAGTGAATGAATAAACGAATGAATGAATGAATGCCTATGTAAATAATTCTATTCTTGGTTAATTGTCTCTAAGTACATCCTGGTTTCTCCTCTTATAATGTACTAATATTGCCTTTAATTTAGGGAAGTAACTATAATAAAATTTTCAGTAGTTCTTTCTATGCATTTGCCTATTTGTAAGGACCTAGATTCTTTACATAGAAGATAAAAGAGTAGATGAACAAAAGAAAGATTTTTCTAATGCTATACTTTTTATTTTTTCAAAAGGAAGCCTCATTGTATCAGTTGCAGTTTAAGGAAAAAGATAATCCTTTAAGAATTATTTCTGCAGTTATTGAAAGCATGAAGTATTGGCGTGAACATGCACCAAAAACTGTTCTTCTTTTTGAAGTATTAGGTAGGTATAATACTTCACAAATACTTTTATAATACTACTGTTTTGGATAGTAGGTTTTTTGATGTCAGTATGAATTTCTAGAAAAAACCAAAATAAAGATAAAAACAAAATTGTGCAAAAGCGTATTTTGACTTACTAGAATTTTCTTCAATACGTTGGTTTGTCATTGATTTGTGTAAAGTATCTATTTCATTATTTATATTAGTATCTTCTGATTCATAATGTTAAAATTGGAAAGACTCTTTTAAGTAATCTAACCCAACCCTTGAGGTAAGGGAGAAAATGGAGGAAATAATAAAAACCGACTGAGGCTCAGTGCCTGTAGCACAGTGGTTAAGGTGCCAACCACATACATCAAGGCTGGTGGGTTCGAACCCAGCCTGGGCTGGCTAAACAACAATGACAACTGCATCAAAAAATAGCCGGGTGTTGTGGCAGGTGCCGGTAGTCCCAGCTACTTGGGAAGCGGAGGCAAGAAAATCACTTAAGCCCAAGAGTTTGAGGTTGCCGCGAGCTGTGACACCACAACACTCTACCGAGGGCGACATAGTGAGACTCTGTCTGAAAAATTAAAAAAATAAAAACCGACTGAGTTGACTAAAATCACAAAGCTAGTTGGCAGCAGAAATGGATCTAGAATCCAGCTCTCCTTAGTTTTAATCTAATGTTCTTTCTACTGTATCACACTAAATTTAGTGGTAATTTTGTATAAAAATACTCTGAAAGATCATTTGTTAAGAATTCTTTACTGATATGAGTAATTACCTTATAGTTAATCTATTTTGTAAATTAATATTTAAAAGGGGAGGAGAAGAGTTTTGTAGGATATTTCCAGAATTTGATTCGCTTTTACCTATAGTAAAGAGAAATGGAGAAGTTCTCACTTCTACAAGTAAGAAGTGGAGATTCAATGCATATTTCTTTACATAGTTTAAATGGAATAGCCGGCCCAGGCTGGGTTCGAACCATAAATAATATTTAATTTAATTTGTGAAATAATTCAAACATAGAAAAATACAGAAAATACAATAAATATCCGCATACCCATAGATATATTCAAAGTCCCCATTCATTTTTCTTCTCTAAAGATAGCCACTATAAAATCTTTCCTGTCCATGCCTTTATAATTGTGCAATATACATCTAATTCCATAAATTTATGTAATTGTTGTATGTGTTTTAAAAATACACAGCTTGAATTTTTACCTAGTATTTTTGAGATTTAGCAATGGTGATTGATACAGATCTAGTTAATTTTCACGACTGTATACTATTTATTTTGGGACTGTATCACAGTTTATATATGCATATCCATATTAGTAACATTTGTTTTAGGTTTTTTTTTTACAAGCAATATTGTAACAATTAGTTCGTGGCTTCTTTTATATACATGTAAGTGTTTTTCTAGGGTATGTACCTAGAAATGGAATTGCTAGTAAGTAGTGGGTATATGTTTTCTGTTTTATTAGATATCAGCAGATTTCTTTCTCCTCATATTTTTGCCCACAGATGTGAGATTGTAATTTTTGCTAATCTAATATATATGAAGTGGTAATTCAGTTTTTTTAGCTTATATTTGAGTATGCCACATATTTTAAACAAGGAGAATATTTCTATCATTTATTCCTTTGTCCATAGGATTAACTGAGAGTGATAATAAATTATATATCCATGAGTATCAGGATTGGAAAGGACCTCTACAGGTTATGTAATTAAACCACATGTTTGATGCTTGAATTGTGTCTATCTTATTCCTGTGAAATGTTTATCCAATATGTGGATTAATATTACAAAAAGTGTATAATTATTGAAGTTTCAGATTAAGCGAACTGTTATGACATATTTCTCGTAATTTCAGTTGTTCCATATGAAACCCAAATATCCCTACTTAGTCTATCCTTTCCTTTAATATCCATATAAAATGATATAAAACTCATCTCAGCTGAAGAAAATTCAGTTCTTATCCTAGTATTTCTGAAAATTCCATGGAAGTTTCTGTTTCTTCAAGTTTGTCATGATTTCCTGCTCCTACTTCTTCTTAATTACCTCTCAATCACCATTTCTTCATGCAATTTTAGATCAGACTTAATTCTACCCCTAACATATATTTCTCACTACTTCCCTAAGACAGTTCTACATATTATTAGCAGTTAAACCAGTTATAAAGATTTGGTATATGGGGGCTGGCGTGTAAGAGAATTATAGAATAGACAACATACTTATTTTGGATTTTAGGCATTATTTGGTAATATTTGTTGACTGTTTGTTGCTGATTGTCTTGTTCCCTCACTAGCTTTACCCCTATTCAACGTTGTTAGGATCTGATCTTTTGGAATATAAACTCATCTCTCATCTTTATTTTTCTTTAGTTTAGAGTCAGCAGAAATGAAAAAAATCTGGAAACACACACACACACACACACACACACACACACACGGAGTCCCGTCCAAAGAAAAACACCTTGAATTTGTTTTTTGGAATGATCTATCACTCCATTAACTTAATTTCTACCTTTGGTTAGTCCCTTTTCTCCCAAATAGAAGTCTTATTTTTTCTGCTCCCTGAAGGATATTCGGTGTCCCTGTGATAGAATAATGGCACCCAAATGTCATACACCAAAACCCATGAATATTACCTTATATGGCAAAAGGGAGTTTGTAGATATAATTAAGGATTTTAAAGTGGGAAGATTATTTTGGATTGTCTGGGTAGGCTCAATGTAATCATAAGGGTCCTTATGGAAGTAAAGCAGGAAGGTCAGAATCAGAGTTCAAAAGATGGTACCTTGCTGCTTTGAAGATGAAGGGGCTATGAGCCAAAGAATGCAGGTACCTTCAAGAAGCTGGAAGAATCTGAAAAACTTCTGTACAGCTAGGAAGACAACAACCAAAGTAAATAGACAACTTACCTATGGGAAAGGATATTGGCATATTTTGAATCGGATAAATGCTTGATCTACTCAGTGAATCCCTAACAATAAAAAAAAAGAAGCTGGAAGAGTTAAGGAAGTGGATTCTACTTTAGAGCCTCTAAAAGGAACACAGTCCTGATGACTCATTATAGACTTCTGTTCTCCAGAACTAGAAGATAACTTTGTGGTTTAAACCAGCCATTAAATTTGTAGTAATTTGATACTGCCTCCTCCTTTTTCTTTTGTCCTGTTATTTATGTAATTATATTTCATATACTTATTTCCTGTGCTTAACTTTCACCTAAAAATGATTCCAGTTTATCTTTTGTCACCATTAAGGACATTATTATATGAAACAGCATTGGATTCAATAGGGATGCAGGCTGTGACTAATGCATATTATATTAGTTTTCTATTGCTGAATAACAAAGTATTGGAAAATTAGTGGGTGAGAAAAACATTCATTTCTTTTTTTTTTTTTGAGACAGAGCCTCAAGCTGTCACCCTGGGTAGAGTGCTGTGGCATCACAGCTCACAGCAACCTCCAATTCCTGGGCTCAAGCGAGTCTCTTGCCTCTGCCTCCCAAGTAGCTGGGACTACAGGC